>VMDO01013695.1:0-57276 GCA_007922755.1 Pedetes capensis | reverse complement strand
CATAGCGACCCTCTGTACAACAGGGGAAACACTATTGTCAGTGCTTCTCTGCTGTTCATAGGGTTTTCAATGGCAGATTGACTTTTGGGAGGGGGTTGCCAGGTCCTTCTCCCAAGCCTACAGCTTCTGGTGTTCCCAGGCGGTCTCCCATCCAGGTACTAACCAGGCCCGACCCTGCTTAGCTTCCGAGATCTGACGGTATCGGATGCCACGCTGCAGGCTCATGAATTGGATTAGTGTTCTTATTTTTTAAAAATTGCCTAAAAATCCCCATTGCCCCTTCTGCCATGTGGGGACACTGGAAAAATAGCTATCCAGGAATCAGTAAATAGGCTCTCACCAGACAGAAAATTGGCCAGCACCTTGATTTTGGACTTCCTAACCTCCAGAGGCCTGCAGCCGTAGGCCTCTGGTATCCAATCCCCGCAGATCTCAAAAGCTAAGCAGGGTTGGGCCTGGTTAGTACTTGGAGGGGAGACCGCCTGGGAAAACCAGGGGCTGCAGGCTCCGGAGACGGACCCAGCAATCTACTCCCAAAAAATCAATCTGCCATTGAAAACCCTATGAACAGCAGAGAAGCACTGACAATAGTGTTTCGCCTGTTGTACATAGGGTCGCTATGAGTAGGATACCAACTGGAGGGCACCTAACAACAACAACAACCTCCAAGAGGTTGGGGTTTACCTCAGTTGGTGGAGTGCTTGCCTCATGTGCTCTGAGGCCCTGGGTTTGATTCCCAGCACCACAAAAATGGGAGAAGGAACTGGCAGCCCATTCCCAAAACAATCAACCATTGAAAACGTATGACTAGCAGAGAAGCACTGTCAGATAGAGTGCCTTTTCCATTCTGTTGTACATAGGGTTGCTATGAGTCAGACCCAACTTGAAAACACCTAACAACAACAACTACCTCCATAACTGTGAGAAATAAATTTCACAGTTGTTTTTAAGCCACTCAATCTATGGTAGTTTGTTACAGAAGACAAAACATAATAAGTCACATCACATATGGACCATCTTTCATTTCCTTAAACTTCCCTCATGCTACGTTCCTGTACATGCAGGCATCTAAAAATCTGTCACAGTATCAAAATGGAGTCTAGTCTCTTCAGGTATTCAAAAGTGTTATGATACTTTTGTAGTTTTTGATGTTTCATTTAAAACATCACCCAGGTAGATTGTTGCCAGCTTGTAATTTATTTAAATTGCTGTTGGCTTCATTTCCATTTTGTAGTCTCTAGCTTAGCATTTCAGAGATGGAAATTGAATGAGTTCAGAAAATGCAATGTATTTTTCTTAAACAGGTGTTAAATCTTGAGCCTGTAAATAATGACTCATTGCAAAATTAAAGCTAAATAAAGTGACCCAATGGGAATCCAGGTACCTTCTTTGCAAAATGAGACGGTGAACTTTTTAGAAAGGCTGTCACTGATAGTGCAAATTGCCGAGCATGCTGGAGCAGGCAGGATCTAGGATGGAGTATTGATTCAGATGTCATAATTAAATGAGCCTGAGACTGGGCTCAGATAGGCACGATTTGGGAAGATGGATAAAGAGTCAGGGAGAGATATGAGTTAGAGTCTCTTTCCCTAATAGTACTTGTCAGAATTTCAAGGGTGAGAGGTTCTATCAATTGAACAAGAACGGTGTGGGTGTGATGGGGTTTGGCACCTTATCAATTCTCTGCCTTCTAAGAGAACATGTGTGTGACATCTGTGATTTATTTCCGATCTACCAGTCTGGTGAGCATGAGTCTGGAGTTGGCTGCCAAATTACTGTGCTCGTCTACATGCTAAAAGGCTGCTGTCACATTTAAGACTGTCAGAAATTCAAATCCTTCCCATGGGTGATCCCGGAAAGCACACAGAATGAGGATTTACTTTTTGTTTGGGGTGAGCCACGTGTGGTAGTCACGTTGCTGCCAATCAATTTAAATTATACCAAATGAGCTTTTCCCTCTCGATTTCAGCTTATACAGTTAAAACAATATTATCGTCATATCAATGGAAATATAAAACATAAAAATAAATTATGTAATCATCTCACCACCCCAACACAGACACTATTTCCTGAGCTTTCCGCAGTCCATAACAGCTATAATATTAGCTTCTACTCTTAGAAAAATGTATCTGAATAATAGCAATTTCTTTCCAGGAGGGGATATCTCCCAAAAGTGGGTACAAGGGTGCATTTTTGGTTGTATATGAAAAAAGAATACTCTAAAACCTGTGACCTATCATGGGATGGAAATTAAATAGATTGATACAGCCCCTGAAAGGGACACTTATTTTTTCTTATCTCTGGTGGGTCTCTTGGAAGGTCTTTCAGTTGTCAGCCAACTTTGTATGGATTAAGTCTCTTCATCTTTATATCCTAACCCTCAAAGGCCAGAAGCAGGTGACATCAGCACACAGGCCATCAGTGGTATATTTTTCTTCAAATCCTACCTATTCCTAGGCTGGTAGCAGGGAAAGATATTTAAAATTGACACAGAAGTTCCTCTGGCCATTGAATCATGGACTTCTGACCTGGGAGCTGGCCTGAATCAATGGGAAAAGATGGTAATATTGAAGAATAGCAGTTCTCACCAATCCTTTGTTCACCCTGTCCCTCTTCCTTCTTTACCCTCATTATTACAAGAGTCATTATTTTAAGCCATCCAGTTGCCCTGGGAGCTGTAAAGGGACCCTAGTGATCCTCTGTGGCTCTTACAGGTATGTAATGTTTCTCTGATCGTCTGCCTAACCTGTCCCCCAAAAGAAATTTACAAATATCTTTAAGACTTCACACAAAAAGAGATTTTGCAACCCATGTTCTTACCCAAGATTCATAAACAAACTGGAAAACCATCAGGATGTCTTTTATTTATTGAGAAACTAACTTCCTTCCCATTTACAATATGTAAGATACACGTGTTTGCAAGCTAATCAAAAATGCTACATTATGCTTTATAGCCATTGGAAAGTGTTTACATCTTTTGGAAACCTAAAACTGGAAAGACTCAATTATTTCATTGCCCAACTTCCTAATCCCACACATATGTAACAGCAGGTTCTAAAAAGTTATCAGTCCAGAACCTGAGACAGTCAACAGTATAGTACAAGGTTTGGAGTCAAAAGACCTGGTGTCAATCACTGATTTGCCTTGTAGTTAATTCCTGGGAATCCTTGAGAAATTTACTCAGCAATTGATTCTCTTTATTCCTTGGTACTTTGGAAGCTAAGCAGGGTCCAGCCTGGTTAGTACTTGGATGGGAGACTTCTTGGGAGCACCAGGTGCTGTAGGCTTGGGAGAAGGACTTGGGAGCCCACCCCCCAAAAGAATCAGCTATTGAAAACCCTATAAATAGCAGAGAAGCGCTGTCAGACATAGTGCCAAACACTGCACAGTATTGGATAGTGTTTTGTTCTGTTATACATATGGTCATTATGAATCAGACCTAACTCAACAGCACCTAACAACAACAACAACAAAACAACAATTGCTTAGTGCCATCCTCTATAAAATGGAGAGAAGATACATGTGTCTAAACTTGTGGTAGGGATTAAATAAGTGAATGAAATGCTTAGCCTAATTCTTCCCACATTTTAGTTAGTGGGAACTACTCTTTAATTGATGGGAAAGATCATTCAGGTTGGAGATGAAGATGGTGATAATAATGGTAACATTATCATCATTCAATCCCTAAGACCCCATTTTCAATCCTAAGACCCCATCCCTTTTCTCCCCAGCCCTCTCTTCCTCTGAGGAGAATGAGAGGCTATTTGCAGGGAGTCCTACCTCAAAAGAGGGCTTTTTCCCGTAGTAATTGGAATTTTATCCTCATGCCTAGATAGGAGGAAAGTGCGTTGTGCATTTAGACAATCCCTGCTGGAAAGCGTTGCCAGAAATAAACAAGCTGTCAGGAGCGAATGATTCATTTCTCATCTACTCAGATGACATCTGGTTTAAGTGTGATGAATACATGCTTGTTTAAATCATATGGTGATGGTGATGCTATCTGACAGAAATGTTTGCAAATATTTTGGAAATCCCCTAAGTGCTTGCTACCAAAGAGCGAGACTTGTTTAAAGGGGGAAAACAGCATAAACTCCAATCTATCAAATCAATGCTTTCCTCTATCTCCAAGCTACGAGATTTGGAGCTACACCTGCCACACTGAGCACTAAAAAGTGGCTGTTTTGACATTAAATGTGGATGTCACTAGCAACATGCCAATGTGACATAAACGCTCAGTGGTCATTGGGACATTTAGGAAATAGCCCTAGTATAAAAGAAATGGCAACTGTCCCTACATGTTCAAATTGACTTCAGACCATTTAATGGTTTAGTTGCTGTTTTCATTACCTTTGCAGCTATTTATTTAGTAGTGACTATTGGATTGTATTATGCCAAACACAGACAAGTCAAAAAGGAAATGGAAGATGTCTGTCTGCTAGGAGACTTCACATGGCTACTAGGGAAGTAATCAATCTTGACACAATGCTCGATTATTCAAATCCATAATGGAGAGATGTGGGATATCCTGCAAAAAGATCTATGTGCTGGGCATTAGCAGTTATTTTGCATTGTTCTTGCCAGGTTGATTCCTTTCCTACTGAATAACCTGAGAATTAACAGAACTTAGCTAAAATGCGTTGGCAGTAATTTTTATGTAGAGAACTTAAATTATATATAAAAATTCTAAATTATCTGAATATTAAAATTTGAAGGCTTATGCATAATGCAGAGCAATTGCTCAGTGAGTTAGGAATAAACATTTACATGGAGAAAATCATGTGAAACGTGTCAGAGTGTAAAGAATGCATGCTTGATATACAGCCCATTTAATAATATATTTATACAAAGAAGAGAGAACAAATTTTGCTTTTAATTCATGACATTAATAGCTACCATTTGCGTAGCACATTATACTTTAAAAAATACTTTCATGAATTACATCATGTCAGATAATGATCCTATTTCATTCCATGTAATTAATTATATTTTTCAACAATATAATAGGCATTTCAAGTGTGTAGTTGTTTTGTTGAAACATCAATAAATGAAACAAATTTTATGAGCTACTTATATAAAGTAGGCCCCAAATATTTCAGAATAATTGATTTTTACATATTAAGTCTATCATCTCAATCATTATGTTCTCTCCAAGTTATTTGTTGCTAATTTATATTTGGAAAGATAAAGAGGCTTATAAACAGAATTACAGCAAGCATTTTATGGAGGAACGAAAACCATACCAATTTCTATTTAGCATAAATTACAGAATTTTTTCAGTCATGCCCTAAAGTTTTAGCAGTAGTAGGGAGACTATATAGTGAGAAGATATCATTTCTGCTCAAATGAGATAGAACTTTGGTTAGCAGGAAGAAGTTTGGTGACCATGAACTGAAGGGTCTTTAGTTGTCTTCACCAGAATAGATTTTATAAAAAACGTAAAACTCAGAAGAGTGCATGTAAATATGTGTATGTGAGTGTGTGCACATAGGTATACATATTTGTGTTTATATATAGAGAGAGAGAGATGTGTAGGGAGAAGACTAAAAAGGTATATAAAACTGGTAAGTAATTATCTTGGGAGAGTAGTGTGAATGGGAAAGGGTGGTGAATGATGGGGATTTTTTTTTTTACCTCCATATACCTATATATTATTCTGCTGGGGCTTTTTTTTTACAAGAATATACTCACCAATTACTTATATAAAAATAAATATACCTAAAATACATGATGATGCTGAGAATAAATGCGAACCAACTTGGTGAGATCTGCCTTTTTTGTTTGTTGGCATATAAAGAAAGGAACTTTCTGGGTTTTCCTCAGGTGGGGTTGGTGCTGAGCACCTCAAGGTGGAGAACTTCCATTTTTCAGCTTTTCTTGTGTCCTTTGTTGTATCTCTGTCCAGAAGTAGGCCATTAACTGTGGTACAACTGGCTTTGGAGTAGGAGAGGGATTCCAATGTGTAGCATTTACATATTTTCATGGTATAAAGGCTCTCAATGTGGCCAATCTTAAGCTTACAATCTGATGTCAATTAGCTCATAAAATCTCTTGGATATTGTCAATTGGCTCTTTTCCAGTAGCACAAATCATGGAGTCCAAAGCCTTGATTCTCCTCCCTAGGAATACTCTTTTTGGACTGAGTATCAGGTTTCCATGAAGACCTGTTATGTAAGGAGAGGAGAGGAAGACTTGTTCAGTAATTCTTTAGTGAGCCCAAGAGTAAAACTGGAAGACTCAGGGATGTAACTCACTTGAGCCTACCACTAGACTATAGTGTTAACTGCTACCTTTCCTACAGGGACAATGGACATGTTCACACTCCAGTAGTGCCGATACAAAAGAAAGTTAATGTGGTCTCTTCTAGCTCTTCATTTACAAAATGGAAATAATTCGTGGGATACCTAAGAAGTATAAATAAGCTAGAAAATGAAGTGTTTATATTTAATTATTTGCACCCAATATGTTTTCTTCTATAGATCAATACTTCTGAAGACTTTCCAGTTTTTTCCAAATGGCACTTTGTATGTTCCTGTATTAGTTAGCTTTCTCATTGCTGTGATCAAATACCAGACATAACAGCTTAAACGATGAAAGATTTATCTGGGCTCATGGTTTCAGGGGGTTCAGTTTGTTTGGTCTCTGGTCCTTGAGCAAGACATCATGGTGGTGGGATAATGAGGCAGAGGAGAGCTATTCACTTCATGGCTGACCAGGAAGCAGAGAACAAAACAGGAATTCACCAGGGATAATATATCCCCAAGGACCCATCCAATGACATACTTCCTCCAGTGTGGTCCCACCTCCTAAGTTTCCATAACCTCTCAAAATAGCACCACCATCTGGAGACCAACCATTCAAATCATGAGCCTAAGGGGAACATATACTCAAGCCATAAGGGTTCCTATGGCTTTGTGCTCTCACTCTGCTTAGGACTAAAACAGTGCATTTTACAAACACAGAAGGCTGTCCTCTGTACCTCTACTGTATTTGCCTTTCCAGCCACAGTTTACAATGAGGGCCAAGCTAGCCTATCTGTATGCTTTTGGCAGAGCCAGTCAAGGCCAACTACATTGAGGAAAGCATTTTGACTTAATTAAGAGAAGACTCTTTCAAATGACTGCCTGGAAATAAGCAGAGAGCCTAAAGGTGGATATGACCTTACTTCTCAGAGGGCAGAAGCTGCAAAGGAAGAATGGTATTTTAGTCTTTAGGCAGAAATGGATTCAAATGATGGGAACATTTCACTCTGTCCCCAAACTAGTAATATCTTCAGCCGTGGATGAAAGAGGGAGGTCTGCTCCTTTGTGAAGCGAATCCACAGCAAGTGGGAATTGTGTATGCTGGTTTCACCTACAACCAGGAAAGTGGCTAATTGACTATATATTAGACATCTTTATTTGGGTCAGGGTCCTTTCTGTGATGCATTCTGAACAAAGTACATCATCACAGTCAGCAGAGGATGCCTGGAAATTTCTGTGAGGCCAACTTTGCCCAGTATCCTACAATGACCTTGGAAGGAATCTGTAGTCTCTTTCTCCTATGCCTTTACAGCTCCCTAGGCAAGCTCACATCAGAAAGAAGTGTTTGATTTGGGGATTATGCACCTGAAAAAGGTAGCCTGAAAAATGTCTTCATCTCAGTTTGCTTTTGTTGCTTGCTGAGCTTGTTGCTTCACGGGAAGGTTAGATGTTGCTTGTTTGGAAAAAGCATTCAGGAAAAACCAGGGCCCTCAACATCCTGCAGCTGCTGGGCAGGTTAAGGGGAAGCCTGTTGCCTTACCTTGAACTAAAGTTCTTCATTAAAAATCCCTTTTATCCCTCAACTCTGATTATTGATACTGATGGTTGCTTATATTTATTCTTTGGTCTCTGGTTTTTGTTGTTATTATTGTTGTTGTTTTGTTTCTATGTTTTAGCAGTGATTTGTTGGAAACATGCTGGTGGTACCAAATACCACCCCAGGCTTTTCTCAGAAGGTATCAGCCAACTTCAGCAGCTCTTAGATCCTAACATAAACTAGAACAGAGCCAGGCATGTGGTGAAAGTGGCTTTTCTGCATGCCAATTCCAAGCAAACATGGATGGTCCTTCCTGGCTGGGAGAAATATGTCCAAAGCCAAGTGCCTCTCACTAAAGAAATACCAGCATTATGAACAGAAGCTCCTAGCTCTTTTGTCAGTGTACAACTGCAAGGGCTGGAGTTTTTCCCTCTGGGTGTTCCCTTGTTTTCATGTTGGTAGCAGTGAATCAAGTTGCTTATTTTTATCTTGTTTTGACTTTGAAGATGACTATCATTTCTCATTTCTTCAATTAACTCTTCCCTTCTGCTGCATAAATTTCTGTATGTGTAGTATTGCCTTTTATCTGAGAGGAGATGTTCCAAGATTCCCAGAGGATGCAGGAAACCATGGCTAGCACCAAACTCTACATATTCTATACTTTTCTTCAGTACCCTGTGGCATTGCCACATAGTACTAAAGTTAATCTCTCCTTCCATATCCCATGCCCTGGTGCCTCTTTTGCATTACTATTCTTGTGCTTTGGGTCTATTAAGTAAAATAGAAGTTACTTGACTACAACATTGCAGGATTATAGCAGGCACTCTTGATAACTGAGATAGCATCAAAGTGACTAGTGGGCAGGTAACCTACACAGTGTGAATACACAGGATGATGAGATGGCTCATCTCCCAGGCAGGACATGATGGGATGAAGTGATGCTTCATCATGGTACTCAGAATGGGGGCATGATTTAGAACTTATGGCTTGTTTATTCCTGGATCTTCCATTTGATAATTTTGGACCGAGGTTGACTATAGGAAAATGAAACATTGGACAGCAAAACCTCAGATAACTGGAAACTACTCTATCTCTATTTCTCAACTCTGTATAACTCCCTGCAGTATTCAAGTGGTATATCTGTGGTTGCTTTTGTATGTACTACCTATGTGATGCCCTGAAAGGAAATATTTCCAATTGCTTGTTTGAATTCCAGTAAATTGAGGTTGTTGCGTAGTTCTTAGTGAATTGTATTAGCAATAAAATAAAGAATTAGTCACAAACTTCCTGTCACCATCTATGCAATCAATAAGCTATGTGAAATAGACTGTTTTCTACCATGTCAACTATTGCTCAGATGGTGGGTTAATCATAGCTCTTAGTCTTTTCGGTACCAGACAATGTGATAGATGTTTCACCTATTCAATTTTTTAACCTACTGAAGTAGCTTAAGAGCTAGGCAGTATTCCTACATTTTACAACATAAGTAAAAATAAAGCCATTTGTCCAGGATCGACACGTGCTAAGTGGCAATACTACACTTGAACCTGGATCTGTGACACCAGAATTGCCATTCTTTTCATCATTCAATATACCCTTTATGTAAAATGGGCAAAGGACCCCTAAGTATGCAAAAGCACTTCTTTGAAGAGAGGTTTTCACATAGCATACTCAGCGTACCAAATAACTCCTGGCTTACTCAGAGTTAAATAAATCCTTTTAATGCAATAAGATGCTTGAGGGAGATAGGATTAACACAGAAGATGCTTAGCATTCATTCTCCATATCTCAAGCAGAAGCAAGAGTTGCTTTGATAAATGAATTGAACAACAGGGCAATTTCCCTATTGCTTCTAGAAATACTTGTCAAAAATAGTGAGAAAAAGTTTAGTGTTATCACAAAACTTCCCCAGAAAGGACAGAAACTTGTATTTTGTTTCACAGGGCCCAGTGTTAAATTCTTTTTTCTTTACAGATGGTTGATTGAGATTATTTTCTCTAAATACAGAAAGCATTTAAGCCTATAGTGTTATTTTCAAGGATGATGGTAAGAATATAAATCCAATTTTAGTAACCAGGACTATTGAGAACAAAGGAGGATCCACATTAAAGATAAAATGATTCCACAGTGCTATTTGGTTCTGATATTCACTATTTGCTTTATTTCATTTTATTTCATTTCTCAATTTGGTCTTTCAGTAAATGAAGATCTCATGCTTTAAATGACTTGGCTGCCAGAAATAATCCAATAAAGGATCCTCTAGGGAATTTGTGAACATAAGAATGCGGTAGAGCTTAGAAAGGATCGTTCTAGAGATTCAGCACACAGATGGGGACATGAATGGCATATCCTAGCATGCAGACCCCACATCCATGCACACTACACATCCTCACACCTACTCAACACAGGTGTAAGGCACACACACAAACCCACCACACAAACACATCCACCCAGACATGTAGGCACACGCATGCCCACCACACACATGCATGCACACATACCAATAGGTACATGTGCAGACAACATAATCAGAGCTCATGTCCTGAAGGACAAAGGTGCACCTTCCATTGCTCCAAGTACTCCACATATGGTATTTTGGTCTTTTCCTTCCACTTGCACCACAAGAGAAGTGCTATTATTACTATCATTTTACAGATGAGGAATAAGGCTCAAGGAATACAGAAGAAAAGAAAGAAGGAATACAGGGTTCTCTGATCTATATTTAATCTATGCATATCATCTCCAAGCCCACAAGCATTGGAACTTTAATATGTTGAGTTGGCAGCTTTTTCTTTCTGACACACGTTGTTGTTGTTAGGTGCCTTCAAGTGGATATCCAACTCATAGCAACCCTACATACAACAGGGGAAACACTGTTGTCAGTGCTTCTCTGCTGTTCATGGGGTTTTCAATGGCGGATGGACTTTTGGGAGTGGGTTGCCGGGTCTGTCTCCTAAGCCTAAAGCACCTGGTGTTCCTAGGTAGTCTCCCATCCAAGTACTAACCAGGCCCAACCTTGTTTAGCTTCCGAGATCTGACAGGATCAGATGCCACAGGGCTATGGCTACAAGCTTGTGCCATACAGCCACATAGAACGCTACTCAGTTAGCAAGTGATGAGGCTTGGAAATCTTTCAGGACTGTGTCTCCTGCCTTATTTTAGTCCCAACAGCTGCTCCCTGGATGACACTATTGTCTCTGGAAAAGATGACCCACCTCTACCACTCCTCATCCCTGGTGCATTCTCTGTACTGCCACAAGCACTCCTCCTAAGCACAGAACTGACTATACCTCTACCCTGCTCACAAAATCCTGCAGTGAGATATGATATCCTCGAATCTTGAGCATTACTTTAAAGGCCAACTTTCTTAGTCAAGTAACCATGCACGTAATTCATAGAATTTCAACTCAGAATCATTCCTCTCTCTATTCCCTCTCCCTTTCTATCTCTGGACTATTCCTCTTTTTCATTCAAGACCCTTTCTGAGGTGCCCCTTCCAGCTACTCTGCTAACAGGCTTTCTCTTAGCATTTACTTTACCAGAATGACTTTGTTTCTACCTGATCTTAGTCACTAGACTTGCAGCTCCCTGACAGCACAGATTGCCAGTTATTCATCTCCGTTTCTGAAACAAATAGCATAGTGGAATATAATGAGCACTCAAAATATTTTGTTGTACTTTTCAAATAATTACATGAAAAGATGACCTTCACCTCTGATGTGGACTCCCTTCTAACTAGCACTTTTCTTGCAATTAGTTGTGTGTCATGTTTTGTGATACTTAAACTTTCCACTTTAACTTGGGGTGGTTTTCAAGGTCCCTGTACCAAGCCAGGTCACTCTTTTACATCTGGTATTTGTTCTTGCTATTTTCCCTACTCTTTCCATTCTCTTTTTACTTTCTCATCTCTGAGCAAAGATATTTATGAGGCAATGTTTCATAGTAGTTAGGCCCAGGGGCCTGCAGTTTTGATCTGGGCCCACTACTCATGACTCTTTAATATGGGCATAATGTGACCATTTCTTCAGCTGTCAAGAGAATGTGGAGTCTTGCCCAAGCCATGTGAGGAGGAAGCAGCATTTGCACATCCATCTCTGCCATGAGGGAAGGCCTCCAAGAGCCACTGTGAGCCCCAACTCTGTTTTCCTTGGTTGCTGATAAAAAATGGTTATCAAATATTTGAACAATATTCTACCATGATCCATGTCACCCATAAATGTAAATGTGTCTAGATGACTTTTAGTAGATAAGAAGGCAATGCATACATCATGAAGAGAGAAAATTACTTCTTCACTTCTTTTTGGAAGGCAGTGAGATTTGTCCTAAGTTATAAAAATGTTGAGAAGGAAAGAAAATTCTTGCTGCTATTAGAATATTATTCTCCCTTCATAGCTTTAAAATATATATTTGTCTGCTTATCAAGAAAAATCTGAAAATTAGAACTACTGAATACCTGCACCAATATGAGCTTCCAGGGTTGGCCAAATAATGTTTCCAGGCATTCGTGAGTTGGTTTGACCCATTTTCACACATTTGATTATAAAGCTGCTTAGGATGTGATTTATTTTAAACAAAACCAGCACTTAACATTTAAAGGTGCTCAATATTGATTGTCCTTCTTCCACACTTCATTTGCAAAGTTAACTAGAAACTGAGCATTTGGAAGCTTCCAAATTTGTGCTTCTGAATAACTGATTGTCAAGCAAATACGCCAGACAGCCTCCCTGGTGAAGAGGCCAAGTTGCGTCCATGTTCTCTGTTCTGGAAGAAATTCAAATTCTCATAGTGGCTTGAGCCCCTTGGATGTTTTTTGACATTTCTCTCTCTACTGATAGACAGAGTTAGGAAGATAGCTAGACAGACAGACGGAAACAACACAGAATCAGAGCCTTTACAAGGTTTCTCCTTTTGATTTTGTGCTTGAAGATTAATTTTAATAGATTTACCAGAAGGAAAAATTAATATCTCTACTTACAGGCCATCATATTTATGTTCCCAGATAAGTCCTATATTTTTTGCATTGCCACCAGGAACAGTGTGTTGTATATGTTCCTGCCATAGAATGTAACTTTCAAGTCTCAGAATAGTGTGTGTGGGCAAGAACAAAAGAATTTAGCAGAAAAGGACCAAAATGTTGGCCCAGGTATATCCGATACCATTTCACTGATAATAATGATGCTTTGGTCTACCACTGTACTACCCTAGAGTCCTATCCCATTTAATTTTAAAAGCTAAGCAGGATGGGAGACCATCTAGGAATATTGGGTCCTGTAGGCCTGGGAGAAGGACCTGGCAACCCACTCCCAAAACAATTATCCATTGAAAACCCTATGAATAGCAGATAATCACTGACATAGTACTTAGTAGGGCACAATGTCGAGTAGTGTTTTGTTCTGTTGTACATAGGGTTGCTATGAGTTGGACCCTACATGCCAGCACCTAACAACAACAATGATAATGATGCCTTTAGATTTAAAATGCACTTATCATGTCAGTATCTATGTGTTTAGTTTTAATATTTAAAGAATTAAGGATATTGAACAATTTGGCTTCTCCTCTGGATAAGACCTATGGACGAGAGGGGGTTACCATATTCAAAGGGCTGAAACTAATAATGACCCCTTCTTCTGTCACTGAGGAGGGGATGGAAAGGAGAAGGTTATATTTTCTGGCATGTTTTCCACATGTCTTGTTTCTTAGCCTCCAGGATTTTCTGATTCTTAATAATCTTATAAGCTATGAAAACCATTCTGTAGTTTATCTTCCTAAAAGAGAGGAAGCAAATGTTGACCGGAAAGCATTTGCTGCACCCCAAACATTTTCACTCTGTTTTCCAATTCCGTTTCTAGTTCTATCTGTGTCCAAACCAACCTTTCCTAACCATGTTCCCCAAAGCAAGGGTACAATTTTAGGCCCACATTAGGATCTGTTATCAGTGGGGGATGTCAAGAAAGACATGGGAGCTAAATTAGAGTCTTGTTGAGTGTAATTACTCTTTTGTGTTTCTCTGAAAATATTTGTCTGCTTCGTGTTTGCCAAATCCATTTCCCTCTCCCTTGTAATTATGGAGAAACAAAGCATGTTGCTGTGTAGCATGAGGCTTAACAAGATTTTGAGGTTTGCAAATCCCCAAATCCTGCAGAGAGATGGGTCTTGCTGGTAGCGTTGGGACAGAAGATTTGGAAACAGCATGAATGGACAGTTTTCCTTCTCTGCCAGGAGCACCCAAAACCTGGTGTTACCATAATGGGAAGGAAAAGCACAATCCAAGCTTGAATGGTGACTTATATCAGGAAAATCACACACTGTCCCTGGGGTGTAACTTGGTTTTTTTGTTTTTTTTTTTTAAACCTCGTGACAAGATGGAAACACAAAGCTTCAGTCCTGAGCAAGGTTGCTAAAAAGGGAAAGAGTAAAATTTATTCCTGTACTTCCCGCTGCAGCTCCAAGTGAACTGATTGAAAAATCTAAACAAAACCAATGTGACATTCATTGTGAAGCCAAGGCATTCTAGCACCATGTCTGGTTCAAAAGTGAGTTGTTATAGCAACAGAAGAAAAGTAAATGAGCACTTCACGTTGTAAAATTACGCCTGTCTCTAAACAGCGCTGTCCAGGCAGTCAAATGAGCCCCAGCCATTTAAAGGAGACGAATTCCATTTTAATTGTGGAGGCTCACACTGAACCTACCTCTAAAACCAAAAGTTCATTTCAATTAACCTTATTCTCCAAATCGATAGAATAAATTCTCTGGCAGGATGACACCAAGAAATGTCCTGTCTGATGAAGATGACCTCGGGAAAATATGGTGCCAAGGATTTCAGCACTGAAGAATAGCTCGAGTGTTGAGTGGCGCTGAGCTCACGGCCTGGGCACAGAACCTTTCACCTCTAAATCATTGTTTTTAATCCAATATGGATTGGAAGCGGGCAAGAGACCTTGCTTTTTAACACTTGTTTGCCGACCTGTATCAAATTGGATGTTGATCTGGGTCTAGCTTCAAACAGCCATCTATACAGTGGAGATGTTTTGATACGCATACTGGTTTCAAAAAAGGGGCACAAGGCTGCATGAGGTTTTGGCAGATTTTTTTTTTTTTTGTCTTGTTTTTGCGTTTTCTACCTCTGTCCATCAGCCCCTCCATAACTGGTTTCTTGAATCAGTGGTTTCATCTTAGTTATAAGGAGCTCATCTCAAGATTAACACATAGCTATTTAGTTAAGCATTTATAACTATCAATGTTGCAGCTTATCACATTTAAATTAATTTGTAAATATGTAAAACAACAAGGGAAGGAAAACCAACCCTTAGTCCCTTAGAGCAGCCCTCCCACAAAGCCTAAGGCACATTTTAATTATTACCTATAACTGATCTGTATAATTAGCCCTAGCTAATATTCCCAAATGCCTTTCTATTTAAAGAGACAAACACATTATTTACACATGCAGACATGTCCCCTAGAAATCATCTCCATGGTAGAAATGAGAAGCACTAAGCTAGGAAAGACTGGCTCTTTGGGACTGTAAGAGGAAGGAAGCTTCACAAAGCCCTTCCCAGAGGGGTGTGAACGTGCATACAGGGAGGGCGAGGAATGGAATACAAGTTGGAGCCCTAGGCTTGCCCTCACCCAACTACAATGCTTTGGTCAGGTACTGTGGCTCCTCCTGATCTCTTTGTGAAGGGAGGAAGCAATTGCTTCTTCCATATCCTCAGCCTCACTGACATCACTAGACTTAGCCTGTTCCTATACCTGTTTGAAGCCTGCAGTTGTAACCCTATGGCATCCTATCCCATCAGATCTCAGAAACTAAGCAGGGTCGGGCCTGGTTAGTACTTGTATGGGAGACCGCCTGGGAAAACCAGGGGCTGCAGGCTTAGGAGAAGGACCTGACAACCCCCTTCCAAAAATCAATCTGCCATTGAAAACCCTATGAACAGCAGAGAGGCACTGATAATGGTGTTTCCCCTGTTGTAGGTAGGGTTGCTATGAGTGGGATACTGACTCGATAGCACCTAACAACAATAACAGCATAGGGTCATTTAGTTATTGGGCCTGCAGCCATAGCCCAGTGGCATCCAATCCCATCAGATCTTGGAAGCTAAGCAGGGTCGGGCCTGAATAGTACTTGGATGGGAGACCACCTGGGAACACTAGGTGCTGCAGGCTTGGGAGACAGATCTGGCAACCCACTCCCAAAAATCAATCTGCTGTTAAAAACCCTATGGACAACAGAGAAGCACTGACAATAGTGTTTCGCCTGTTATATGTAGGGTCACAATGAGTTGGATACCGACTCGATGGTACCCAAAAACATACCTGTGTAGGTCCTAACATGACTAAACCGTCCAACTCTTCCACCATGGAATGGAAAGAAAGGTTCTCTGCGCTCTGCCACTGTGATTTTGGTTGAACATATCTTGGCTAGAGGTCGGGAACCCACATTTTAAATAAATTTTTTGTATTTTAATTGACATATAATAATCAAACATATTTGTGGAGTACATTGTGACATGTCAGTGCATGTATGCAATGTGTAATGATCAGATCGGGGTAATTGGCAAAGCTGGGGATTAGCTCAGTTGGTAGAGTGCTACTCTGCACTCTCTGAGGACCTGGGTTCAATCCCTAGTACCACAAAAATCGGAGAAGGATGTGGTAATCCACTCCCAAAGCAATCCCGAAACAATCAGCCATTGAAAACCCTATGAGGGTCGCTGTGAGTTGGCTCTGACTTGATAGCACCTCACAACAACAACAATCACCTCAAAGGTGTATCCTTTCCTTGTGTGGGAACATTCAAAATCCCCTCTCCTGGCTGTTTTGAAATACACTTGTTGTTAACCATAGCTACCCTACTGTGCACTAGAACATAGGAACCAACATTTTTAACAAGCTCTCCAAGTTATTCTGACGATCAACAAATCTTGGAGTTGATGGCCAGGAGCAAGAACTTCTCATCTTTCTCAGTGAAGCCTGCTGGATCACAGGCAGAACGTCTGCATAAGAGCCTCAGAACGTCTGACCATCTGACCCTGAGGTCCTTTTCCACAGGCAGTCCTACAGTGTGTAATACTTCAAATTGTCACAAATTCTGGGGCAATTTGATGTAATTCTATAACTTAGGTAAAGGAAATAGAGTAAAATCAGGACTCTATATTCTGGACCACTGGATCTTTCATGATCCACGCTGCTGCAAGCTCTCCTTGTACCTCTTTTGATCCTCCTCCTCCTTGAGTCAAACTCTTTGACTGCTTATATATGGTTTTGGTGTTGTTTTGCCTCTGATCTTTCCTTAGATATTTACTCAGCTCTCTACCTCTCATCCTTCAGATCCTAGCTCATATATCACCTCCTGCATGGTCTTCTCCACTCCATGGATCAGGTTCTTGACCCACCACCTGACTTCTGTCCCCCGCCCTCTGTGACAGACTCTCCACCATGTATCTTTCTTTTCAGCCCTTTAAAGTAGTCTGAAAATATCTTATATACTATTTGTCCTTCTATGCCATTTGTTTCTTTTCTCACACTAGAGTGTAAAGTCCAGGAAGCCAGGAGCCAGGGATTGCTGTGGACACCACCAGCCAGAATCGCACCATGAGCTGTGTCATTGCACCCAGGCTAGCTGACCCTGAGCCTCTCTACCACACCACTGAGGACAGAGATGTGGCACAATCTTTCAATGTCACTGTCATGCTGGCAAAGCAGATGTAATCATTAGGAGTGTACACGTTATGAATGTCAAATGAAGATTACTGGAAACTGAGACTTCTAAGTTTTATTAGAATTTATAGGACATTTGTTTCATTTGTTTGTTAGGTGCCATCAAGTCAGATCTGACTCATAGTGACCCTAAGTACAACAAGCTGAAACATTGCTCAACACTATGTCATGCACATGATTTTTTTATGTTTGAGCCCATTGGTTCAGCCATTATATTTCTTCCCATTTTGAGCCATGCCAGATCAGCAAACAGAGGTCCCAGAGGCTTTACTCCATTCCTATCATTAAGATCCACTCTTCTTTGAGGAGGCAACTCTTCCCCAACCACTTCTTGAAGGCCTGCCAACCTTGAGGACTCATTTTCTGTCACTATATCTGACAGCGCTTCTCTGCTATTCAAAGGTTTTCAATGGCTAATTGTTTCAAGAGTAGACTGTCGGGTCCTTCATTCTAGTCTGTCTTAGTCTGGAATTTCAGCTGAAACCTATCTACCATAGGTGGCCCTGCTGGTATCTGAAATACCAGGGGCAAAACTTTCAGCACCACAGCACTAGGCAATACCCCACAGCACGGCAGGCTGACAGACAAATGAGGATAAGATACTTAGTAGGGTTTTTGTTTTCCTTTTGTTTTCCTTTTGTTATAGGAAGAAATTCATGAAGGATCATTTTCCATTTACAAGCCTGTGTCTTCAGTACAGGACATTCTCATTCCATTTTGTAGTTTTTATACTGGTCTATTGTTGTTGTTAGATGCCATCGAGTTGTGTCTCACTCACAGTGAAACTTACAGGGTTTTCAATGGCTGGTTGTTTTGGGATTGCCTCAGGAATGGATTGCCACGTCCTTCTCCCATTTTTGTGGTTCTGGGAATCAAACCCAGGACCTCAGAGACTGTAGAGTGGTGTTCTACCAACAGAGCTAACTCCCAGCCCTTTATACTGGTCTAGGTGATAGCTGAGATTATTAACAAAAGTAATCCGAGACGTGCACACAGTTGAAGTAGGGGAAGAAACATTAAAATGGCATGACATGTAAAAATAAGATACACTGCAAGAGAGGATAAACCAAAGCAGACTGGCTGCCCATTATTAGGACATGTTTATAAAGTAAGATCAGAAAATCTTACAGCCTCCCCCAGGTCCCCTTCCAGAGCTAGAAGCCTCCACTGTGAAACCTTTAAGAAGGCAGTTTTACAAGATTTGGCATTAATGTTCAAATAATTTTAAATTCAGATATTCTGTAAACATTTCTGGTAATCATCTCTTTTTTATTCCTCCAGAGATTTTCCTCTCAACCCTCTTCCTGATCCAATTCATCTTTTTCTTAAAAAAATATTTTTTTTTTGCAAGAGAACTGCCAAAGAGTTGACACTTGGCATGTGGTGATTCAAAAAAAAAAAAAAAAAAAAAAAAAAACACCACTGTCCTTTTTCACCACCCCTGATGTCTTTATCTGACAAAATCCATATGCTGTGTGATCACCATGGCAACTAAGTAGGATTGTAATTGCAACCCTGGAAAGCTAATTTTTTTCACTCCGATAGTGGCATACGTTTAACCTGTCTGAAGTTTCAACAAACCATCTTTTAATGACAAGTGTTTTGAAAGGTCTAATTTAGTCTATTTGTTTGAAGGCACATTTCTTCCTATTTTAACTTAATAAACTAGCTGGAAATGGGGCCAGGGGTGGGCAGGGGAAGCTGCAATATTTTCTGACCTTACTTTAGAAAATTATACCTGATCATTTTATAGCAATAAAATCTAAACATATGACTTTTTCTGAAGAGTACACAGACCTCAACATCCTCAGGTTCCATGGTAAGAACGAAGGAAGGCTCCACAGAGATGCAAACTGTAGAGACAATGGGGTGTGAAGGCTGAGGCTCCAAACTCCTGGCTTCCAGCTGCCATCAACACAATGCTGCCTCCCCTATCGATGGATATGCAGGAGCTAGACACCTGTAGCCTTACTTTCTCACTTAAACACCTTTGGCTGAGGTTACATTTTCCTTCTTCACTTCTGGTTCATAGTCATTTCTATAGGGGCTACATTTTGTCATAGATGAAGCCTGACTTTTAGAAAAATACATGGGCTGGCTTATTCCCTGGGAGTAATAGAGTATCTGAAGAGGTAGCCTTAAGAACATAGTCCTAGAGCCTGGCATGACTCGGGAGGCAGAGGCAGGAGGATTGCAAGTTTGAGAGCAGAAGCAGTCTGCATAATAAAGCAAGACCCTGTCTCAAAAAAAAAAGTAATAAAGTAATAAAAATGGGCTGAGGATGCAGCTTAGCGGTACAGCATTTGCAAAGCATGCAAACGCAAGGCCCTACATTCAACATCTAGTACTGAAAAAAAAAAAAGAACCTAGTTCTAGCCTGGCCAACAATGGTAGGCATTGCCCTCAGGGAGTCTTTGCTGCCTGAGCATCATGCTGTGGAAGAAAAAGAACAGGAAGAGAATTCAGAAGACTGGGATCCTAATTCTGCTTCCATCTGTTTTTAGTTGTGTGAGTAAAACTCAGTCACACGTGATTGTATGACTTGACTGTATAAGCCATGTGGCCCTCTGGCTCAGACCCGCTGGGTCTACCTGAAGGATGTAGAGATTGTTCAAGATGAACTGACCAGCTTGAAGGGCAAGAGGCCTCTCAGGGAAGACCTCGTCCTAAAAGACAGGAAATGAAATGGCCCAGCCTGATCAAAGGACAAAGCATCAGCCAAGGGAGAGGGAGATCTTGAACATGTATGTCCTGTAGGATGTGTCCCCCAACCCCAGCCCACATGCCCAGCAAGGCACAGTATTCCCCCTCACAGCACACTGGAGGGAGACCCCAGCCACGGGTGTAAAGCAGAGGAAAGGGCTTTTTTGCTAGGGCGTCTATACCTCTTGACTTATCTGGGTAATACTGGTTCCCATATTGGTTGTTCTGCATGATAATCAATGTCCTGGTGTTGATATTAAAGTAAGTGGTCACCTGCCTTTTGGAGGGAATCTCTGTAGGTTGCAGAAAGACCAGAGGTGGAACCACTCAGTATAGTGTATAATGATGAAGCTCCTGGGGTAAACTGTGGGACCCTTCCTCCCCTCCACAGGTGGCCACTGGTGCCTAAAACAGACACAGTGGACTGAGAGGACAATGGGAACCACTCCGACAGGGAATTTAGAGAGAGAGCTGTGAGTGATAGAACAGGAGGCAGAGGATGGCCGTGACAGAGGAGCCTGAAAAGTGTGAGCTTAGAAGAATGGGTGGGCCACGGCATGATATTACAGGTATGGGAGAAAAGGGATGGAGGTAGATAGTCACGGTTTAGGTTTAGTAAAATGGTGAGGTTGTTGACCACACCTGCCCCAGCTCATTCCATCAGGCTGCCAGGAGAATGAAGACCCAGGTAGAGTGTGGGAATGGCTTAAAACATGGGCTGCCCTTTATTGTTGGACTTTCAAACAGAGCCCCCCATGGAGGTCCTTCTCCTGGTCCAGCCACCAAGCTCCTTCAAGGCCATGTGTCCTTTCTGGTTAGGAGTTCCTAGGGCCCTCTGGAGGTCCCTCTTCTGCCTCCTTCCCAGTCTCCCAGTCTTCTACCCACAAAGCCAGTGGTAGCTTAGGTTTAGAGGAAATGATTCTCCTTTCTTCTTTTTTGGTTCCTTTTCAAATAGACAGTGGATCTAAGCTCAGGAACTCCTTTTCCCTATGGCCTTGTGTTTCATTAACAAAGACCAGGAAAATTTGCAGATAAATTCTGGGCCTTGTACCTACCCATCTAGTTGGCTCTGTAAAACACAGACCCAACTTCCTATTTGAATGGAAGAACTAGAGATGGAAATTTGTTGTTGTTGTTGTTGTTGTTGTTGTTGTTAGGTGCCCTTGAGTCGGTATCCGACTCATAGTGACCCTGCGTACAACAGGCGAAACACTATTGTCAGTGCTTCTCTGCTGTTTGTAGGGTTTTCAACGGTGGATTGATTTTTTGGGAGCCAGGTCCTTCTCCCAAGCCTACAGCAGCTGGTGTTCCCATGCAGTCTCCCATCCAAGTACTAACCAGGCCCAACCCTGCTTAGCTTCTGAGATCTGACAGGATCAGATGCCACAGGGCTACAGCTACAGGCTGATGGAAATTTAGGAGGAGTAAAATAATAACTTCTATTGGTTATCCATCACTGCTGTAATAAATTACCACAAATTAAGTGACATAAAACACCACAAGTTTGTCATCGCTGTCAATCAAAAGCCTCAGTGGATTCAGATAATCCTTCTGCTCTGGGCCTCATGAGGCCAAAACCAAGGTGTTGGCTCTTCTGGGTTCTTATCTGGAAGCTCTTGCACGTGCTGGCAAGGATCGGTTTCTAGGCTCATTCAGATTATTGGCACATATCAGTTCCACTTGGTTATAGGTCCCCTTTTCTTTCCTGGCTATCAGCTGGATGTCATTCCTACCTTCTAGAGGCTGCCCATATTACCTAGCTCATGGCCCTTATGATGGTTCTTTTCATGTGTCAACTTGACTAGGCAACAGAGTGCCCAGATATTTAGTCAAACATTTAAATGGATAGACTGACTAAGACAAATTCTTCCCCCTAATCTCAGTGGACCACATCCAATCAGTTGAACGCCCCAAAAGAACAAAAAGGCTGATCATCCCCCAAGGAAAAGAAAAATTCTCTTACCTTACTACTTTCAGCTAGGACATGGGCTTTTCTCTTACAGTTAGATTCAAAATTGAAATATTGGCTCCTCTGTGGCCTTTAGCCTGCTGGACTTTGGGTGAGAGCTAAACTATCATTTCTCCTGGGTCTCCAGTTTGCTGACTCTTTTGCAGATTTTAGGACTTGTCAGCCTTCCTAATCTCGTGGCCCAATTCTTTATAAGAAATCTCACTCTATCTGTGTATACACCTGTTAGTTCTCTTTCTCTGGAGAACTCTTAGAATAGTCTCCTTCAAAGCCAGCAACAACTTCAATCTTCAGAAAACCCATTCCACTTTTTTTTTCCTGATGCATCTCTCCTCTGTGTACAAGTGGAGAAAGTCCTCTGCTCTTAATGCCTCATATGATTAGATTGGGTCCTTCCAGTAATCTCCTTATTTTAGGCTCATAACATTAATTTCATTGGCAAAGATAAGCAAGGCACGTCACCTGAGGATGGAAGTCACTAGAGCCATTATTCTGCCCACCCACAAACTTTGTGTCTCAAAAGAGTAGCCAGCCAAACTTCTCTTCTAGCTGCTTTTCCAGCCCCAGAAAATGGGGTGACCCTGAAGAAACAAGCAAAGAGCTGTAAGGTGGGAAATGCCCAAAACACATGCTGAGCTAGCAATCACATGAGGATCATTAAAGCTTCCAAAAGAGTTATTTTAATGTTACAGGCAGAATAGGTGATGTGGGTCCATCTTCCTGCAGCCCTTATCCAATGTTTACATAATCCCTTCTCAGAGGAAGCCACAAGAGCCCTCAGGAGGCCCAAGTTTATTTCCAAAGTGAATAACCAGGTGCAAAAAACCATGAATGTGAACTGTGTTGGGGGCACATTAAAAATCAGAGTCAGGAATGTAAAACTCTGTCCTTATTTCCCTTTTCCTTCCTTGACATGTATTTTTAATTGTTAATTGTCATATGATAATCATCATATTTATGAGGTTGTTGGTGGTATTGTTAGGTGCAGTAGAGTAGGGTCTGACTCATAACAACCCTATGTACAACAGAACGAATCCCTATGTAACACTGTGCCATCGCCAGCACTATGTCAATGCTACTCTAATGCTGCTCTGCTACTCATAGGATTCTCAATGGCTGATTATTTTAGGAGTGGGCTGCCAGGTCCTTCTCCCAAGCCTACAGCACCTGTTATTCCCAGGTGGTCTCCTATCCAAGGACTAACCAGGCCTGACCCAACTTAGATTCTGAGATTAGATGGGATCAGATGCCAGAGTGGTATTTATGAGGTACAGTATTTTAATACCTATATCCAATGCCATGATCAGATTGATGTTGTAGTTAGGTGCCATTGAGTCAGTGTCCAACTCATAGTGACCCTATGTCCAACAGGTGAAACACTATTGTCAGTGCTTCTCTGCTATTCATAGGGGTTTTGATGATGGATTGGTTTTTGGGAGTGGGTTGCTGGATTCTTGTCTCCGTGATCAGATTAAAGTAATTGATGTTTCTATCACCTCAAACAGTTATCATTTCTGTGTGTTGGGAATACTCAAAATCCTCTCTACTAGTTATTCTGAAATATACAATTGTTGTCAACCATAGTACCCTACTATAGTACAGAACACTGGAAATCATTCCTCCTATCCAGCTCTACCCCTGTACTCACTAACCATCCTCTCTCATCCCCCTTTGCCCCCTACCTTTCTGAGTCTTTTGTAACTACTATTCTACTATCTTCTATGAGATCAATTTTTCTAGCTCTTAAATATACATGAGGACACATGGTATTTGTCTTTCTGTTCCTGATTTATTCCATTTAACATAATGTTCTGCAGGTTCATCCATGTAGCTGCAAATGACAGGATTTCATTATTTTTCATGGTTGAATAATAGTCAATTGTATATATGTGCATATATATACATATATATATATATATATATATATATCATATTTTCTTTATCTTTTCATTTGTCAGTGAACACCAAGGTTGATTCCATACCTTCACTGTTGTAAATAGTGCTGCAAAAAATATGCAAGTGCAGATGTCTCTTTGACACACTGATTTCAATTCCTTTGTATATAGAGAGTAGTGGGATTGTTGGATCATATAATAGTTCTATTTCTGGTTTTTTGAGGAGCTTCTATACCATTTTCCATAATGGCTGTACTCATTTACGTTCTCTCCATCATTGTAGGAGATTCCTTTTCTCTGTACTTTGGCCATCATCTGTTATTTTTTGTCTTTTTGGTAGTAGACATTTTAACTGGGGTGAGATTAAATCTCTGTGGTTTTGATTCTCATTTTCCTAGTGATCATTGTTGAACATTTGTTCATATCCTTGTTAGCCATCTGCATATCTTCTTTTACCCACCTTTCTAGAGGGCCAGCCCAGGGCAAGGATGGAAAGGCAGAACAGAGAAATCAGAAGCCAGAAAGCCATAGAGGAAAAGGGGTGCCAAAATCAGAATGAGGTTTTTAAAGAGTCTTTGGTATTTAGGAGGGCAATATATAGATTTAAATGCCCAAAGTAGGAATGAATTCAAGCAGATATAACCTCCCAATTAACCTTGGTGAGTTTCTGGCACCAAAAAGCCACTTTAATGACAGCTGATGACCTCATCCTGCATCTTTAGTAATCACTAACCTGACTGGACAAGGTGCCCTCAGGGTGCTGCTGTGACGGTTCTAGGCCAAATTAGCTAGAGACATGGGGGCTGAATGAAAGGAGGGGGCGATGGGCATCTTAGAGTAACATCTACTTTCTTTAACTTGAATTGAGTACATAAATTAGAAGCTTAAAAGTGGAGGTCAGTGTGGTCTCAGGACAGTTATTAAAATTGAGTTTTCAGTTTTTCTCTATCAAGTATTATAAAGCTGTTTTTGTAGGAAAGAAAGAAACTCATGTTTTACATCGGCTGTCATTATAAAATAAGTCACAGCTACAAGTCTAGACTTTATGATTATTACACAAGGATTTGTCCTTATGAAATAATCATTGTTTTATGTCTGCTGTAGTTTATTGATCTGAAGTATGTCTCAAATTATTTAGATAGAGAAAATATGACTTTCTTCTCTTTCTAGCATACAGAGAAAAATTGTCTTAGGTTTCTCAGAATAGAATAAGCATCTGATATTGGAAACATATTGAACTCACATTTTTATTTGTTAAAACTAGTTTAAAATATGTTCCATATTCAAAGTTTTCACTACCTTCCCATTAAGAAAAGAATTTTCTACTTTCAATTATCAGTAATTTTTGTTTTCAGAAAATAAGAAGGCAAAAGAAGGGGAGGGGAAAAGGAGGGAGAAGAAAAAGGAAGAAGAAGAGGAAAGGGTAGAAAAGAGGAAAGAGAAGAAAAGAAAGGAGTGGAGGAAGAGGAGGAAAGGACAGAAGGAGGAGAAGAAATTCTTTATACTTAGCTAGATTTTATAGTTCCTCTATGAGCAAGAAGCTCATATAAGGAATCATGAAGGTAAAAGTATTTATGGCAATGACTATGAGGTCACCAGCTAGTGTGACCTGGCCTGGAGGGAAATTCTTCTGTCCTCTAATCTCAGGTTTTAATGATGCTTCCATGATTCATTGTCTTATAACCAAATAATTTTGGGGGTAGTTCATGGCAGATGTCCTTGGTATATATCACTTTTATATGCCACAGGAATCTCTCCTTTCTATCTATTTTACAGATGAAAAATGTTAAATGTAGCTTTCAGGTGCTAATGTACTGCCTCTGTTAATATTGATAGGAATGTATGCCCTCTGTGACTCAATATTAACCTTTAATATTTATTTTATTACTTATGCAAGATAATTCAGTGAGCCATATTTCCAGCTGATGAGTGTGTATTGCATTTTTCCTTGCTTTGCCTGCTCAAAATGGTCAACTGGCTCTTGTCAGTCTATCAGGCAGAAGACCTCTCTATAAGAGGCCCGTGTTGACTGATTTATCTCTGACATTTACCCCAAACACCATAATTTGCCCATCCTTTTTGCCTGATATGATGTACCCATTTTTTTTATTACCTGCTAGAATAAAATGTCAGTGTTTCCCAATATGTCTTCAGAGGCTTTTAATGTATTAGATAAAAAAAGTCTTTCCCCCATCTAAGACAGAACTGTCATTTCTATGTCACCTTCTAAAAGTTTTATAATTGTGCATCCTACTATAAGTGTTTAATCCATCTGAAATTGATTCTAGTTTATGGTGTGAGTTAAGGATCTAATTATTTTTCAAATGACTGACCTAGAAGTTAGTCCACTATTTATTGGAAAGTCATGATTTACTCATTGATTGGCAGCACTAGTTAACCAAATCATGTCTATCAATCATATACTCCCATACCATATGATCTTAATCCTTATTCCATAATAATCCCTGATTTCTGGTAAATTGGGTTCTCCACTCTTTGTTTGCTCTTTTTAAGAACTGTATTGTGTATTCTTGACCCTTTGCTCCTCCATATACATTTTAGAGTCAGGTTCTTTTTTATTCTATAAAACAACACAGACCAAAAAAATGCTAGGACTTGGAATGGAATTTTGATTGTAATTGAACTGATAGGTCAATTTGTTAAGAATTAATCTCATAATTTTGAGTCATCTTGCCTCTGACCATGACACATGTTTTGGGGAAGGGAGAGAGTCTTTAAAGCTTTTCAATAAACTTTTTTTAAAAAAATTTCTCCATGAAGTATAAAATAGCTGGGTTTAATCTTGGAAATTTAGCATTTTGATAATAGCATCTTTTTAAATTAAACTTCCTGATGTGTTAAAGAAATGCAATTTGTATTTTCACCCAGATAGCTCTAAAAATTCCATATTATCTGGAAAATTCACTATATCTTTTATTATATTTGTCAGTGTACTAGAGAGCTAAACTCAAGGTCTCCTGCATACTTTGCAAGAGCTCTACCACCGAGTTGCATCCTCAGCCCCTTTTTTATTTTTGTCATGAGACAGAGTCTTGTAAGTTATACAGGCTGCCCCGGCCTCAAACTTGTGATTCTCCTGCCTCTGTGTCCTGAGTCACAGTGATTACAGGTGTGTGCCACTATGCACTGCTACATTTTCTAAATAGTTGTAATACTTTATCTGTAAATTCTCTAGGATTTTTTTATATAGGCTGCCTTATCAATAACAAATAGTGACAATTTCCTTTCTTTCTTTCTAATTCTTTTATTTCTTTTCTTATCTTACTGTGCTAATTCCAGTTCCAGTACCACATTTAATAGAAATTAGTGTGGGCACTTTCAGATGTTCTTAACCTTAGAGGAAGTATTTTTAATGTATCTCTTTGAGTCTAATTTTTGTTGCTACATTTATTTGTATCCTTTCACTGTACATCTTACACCTCTATGCTAAGCAAAAAATTGGAGAAACTGGAATTTATGAAGAAGAGTGTGGCATAAGGATAAGAGGAAGACTCATTAAAAACCTGAAATATGCAGATGACACAACTTTGCTTGCTGAAAGTGAAGAGGATTTGAAACATTTCCTGATGAACACAGCCTTCAGTATGGATTGCACTTCAACATCAACAAAACAGAAGTGCTTGCAACTGGACTAGTAAACAGCTTTAGGATAAATGCAGAAAAAATTGAGGTTATCCAAGATTTTGTTTAACTTGGTTTAATAATCAACACCCATGGAAGCAACAGTCAAGAAATCAAAAGACATGTCACATTGGGAAAAGCTGTTGTACAGAGGGGTTAAGAACATTCAATGGAAAAAAGATAGCCTCTTCAACAAATTATGCTGTGAAAACTGGATATCCATGTACACAAGACTGAAAAAGACCTATATCTCTCAATCTCTATAAGAGTCAGCACAAAATGGATTAGAGACCTCAACCTAAAACTTGAAACCCCCAAAAAACTAGAAGAAAAGATAAGGAATACATTCCAACACATAGGCATAGTCAAGTACTTCCTCAGCCAGACTCCAGTTGCCCAGGAAACTGCACCAAGAATCAACAAATGGAATTACATGAAGCTAAAAAGCTTCTGCACAGCAAAAGAAATAATCATTCTGAGGACGAACCTCAGAATGGCAAAGAGTACTCAATAAATTGAAAAGATGCTCAATATCCCTAGCTATTAGGGAAATGCAAATCAAAAGAACACTGAGATCCTATTTACTCCAGTAAGAGAGGTGGGAGCTGTGGTGCATGCCTGTAATCCCAGCGGCTTGGGAGGTGGAGGCAGGAGGATCGCAAGTTCGAGACCAGATGCGGTCTGTGTAATTTAGGGAGACCCTGTCTCAAAAAGTAAAAAAAAAAATGGGCTGTGGGCACAGCTCAGTGATCCAGCTCTTGCAAAGCATGCAGGCGCGAGGCCCTGGGTTCAACCCCCAGTACCGCAAAAAAAAAAAAAGAAAAGAATGGCTAAGAATAACAAAAATAATAACAAATGCTGGCCAGGATGTGGAGAAAAAGGATTCCTTTTACCCTGCTGGTGGGACTGTAAATTAGTTCAGCTAACTTGGAAATCAATATGGAGGTACCTTATAAAACTAAGAATAGAACTACCTTATGATCCAGCTATACCACTCCCAGGAATATACCCAAAGGAAGATAAGTCATCATACCACAGAGACATCTGCACTTACATATTTAATGAAACACTCTTCACAGTTACACGGGTATGGAATCAACCAAGATATCCATCAACATAGGAGTGGATTGAAAAATTGTGGTATATATCTACAGTGGAATATTACTCAGCAATAAAGAAGAATGAAATAATGTCATTTGCAACAAAATCGATAGAACCGGAGAACATCATCTTAAACAAACACAGTCCCCCAAAGAGAAATGCCACATTCTCTCACTCATATGTGGGAGTTAAATCTAACTTAAAGGAAGAAAAAATCTATACATATGTAGATATATAAAAATGAACAATAATTCTTGTCTAAGAAGGGAAAAGATAAGCAGAGTAGAAAATAGGGAGAGGATCAGTGGGTAGGAGCTCAGTGAGGGAAACGGGAAAGGAGAAGGGAAATAAAGGAGAGGGGATAAAAGAGAGAGGAAAAATCTCAAAATATATGATGCAACTATATGAATACATAGGAAAAATAGGGGAAAAAATAAAAATCAATGACATTGTAATCCATGATTGCATATGAGCTTTATTACATATTAATCAAATGTCTGTAGCCATAGCACCCTAGCATCCAATCCTGCCTGATCTTGGAAGCTGAGCAATGTTGGTTAGGTTAGTCCTTGGATGGGAGGCTGCCTGGGAATACCACGTGCTGCAGGCTAGGGAGAAGGACCTGGCAATCCACTTCCAAAACAATCCACCCAACTCGATGGCACCTAACAACAACAACAACAACAATTAATCAAATGGTTCTATAAGATATGTTAGTTGATGACAGTATAACCAAAAGTGATGTAATAATTACCTAATGGAAATAGCAAAAGTCTTATTACTCTGTACCCTACCAACATTTATAAATAAAGGGAAAAAAAGACCTCTTTAAAGTGTTGAAAAGTAACGATAACACATTGTAGATGAAGGTCCACCTGATTCATATCATTGCATTTTTAGTCTCTTTATATGCTTGTGAAAACTGGATGGTAAACCAAGGAGACAGAAGAATTGATATTTTTTAATTATAGTGCTGGAGATGAATATTGAATATACCATGGACTGCAAAAAGAACCAACTGATCCATTCTATAAAAAATGTAACCGGAGTACTCCTTGGAAGGAAGGATAGCTAGACTGCATCTTACAGATTTTGGGCATGTTGTCAGGAAGGATCAATCCCTGGAGGACATCATGTTTGGGAGAGTGGCCAGTTAGCAAAAAATAGGAAGACTCTCAACATCAACACAGCGGCTGCAACAATGGGCTTAAATAATAATAATAATAAAAGATTATACACATGGCACACTGTCAGGTAGTGTTTCATTCTGTTGAACATAGGGTCACTATGAGTCAAACTTGATAATGCTTAACAACAACATTTATTTGACTCTCTTCTGTCCATATTTTGCCAAAAATTTTAATGTCACCTTATTTTTTTAAACGGAATTACCATATTGGGACCATCATTGTTATTTATATTTTTTGATCTGCTAGTGTGATGAAATACATTAAAAGACTGTCTTCTGTTAAATTACCATTCCTCAGACCCAACTCAAAGACACCTAACAACGACCACAAGCCATGGCACATGCCTGTAATTCCAGTGACTTGGGAGGTGGGGACAGGAGAATTGCAAGTTCAAGACCAGAGGCAACCTGCATATCTCAGTGAGACACTGTATCAAGATAAAAAATAAAATAAAAAAGGATTAGGGGCACATTTCAGTGGTGGGGCACTTGCAAAGTATACCCAAGGCCCTGGATTCAACACCCCCAGTACTGCAACAACAACCACAATAAAGAAAACTACCCAGCATGCCTGAGATAAATCCAACTTGTTCACCTTTTTTCTTCTTTGCTAGATTCAGTCAGTTTGCTAGTACAGTAAAGATTTTTGAGATAGTCTAGCCCCATTCAAGATTGTGTGTTTGTCTAGGAACCAATGTTCTAAAGACCCAATGCATACAGAATATGTAACACATTTATTTTTCTGTCTGATTATAGTCTGAAGTAGACACATGATTTGTAGCTGACATGGCAGCTTTGTGCATTCAATACTTGGCTTCCAAATCATTGTCTTTTCTCAGACACTTTAAAGAGAACAAGAGAGTCCTGAACACTCTTCTCTAAAAGATGACCAGGAAATTATCCTCTTCTTATCCATCTACATCTCATTCACTCAAAGTTAATTCCATGGCTACAAATAGCTGCAAAGGAAGTAAGACAATGTTTTTTCTGGCCAGGTGACAAAATGGTAGGTTATACAAAGTTCTATGTGAATTTCTAGAGAGAAGGACTTGGCAATCCACACCCAAAACAACTGGCCATTGAAAAACCTATGAATAGCAGAGAAGTCCTGACAATAGTGCCAGGCATGACAGTGTTGAGGAGTGTTTGTTCTGTTGTACATAGGGTTGCTATGAATTGGACCCGACTCTGCAGCACCTAACAACAACAACAACAAATGAGATGAAAATTTGAAAATGGGAGGCAGTTAAAAATATCTAATATATACAGTGACAAGAAAGCATGGATTTTAATTCTCTTTTGTACTCTCCTTGTCTCAAATTTTGACGCCAAGATCATGGTATCTTCCCTCTGCTCCAGAAAATGAGTTTGGAAAATATTCTCTCTTTTACTACCCTTTTGTATAATCTGAGTAAATTCTTAATTTAACAAAAAAAAAATAGTAGAACTTATGAGTAATAAATACCACCTGGTATTTCCTCTTAGAAATATTTTTATTTAGTGATTCCAAATGTTCAACAAATGTGGTACTATTCAGGGTTTCTATTTATTTTTCAGTTAGTTTTGGGTGCAGCTTTTAAAGTAATTTGTCTATTATTAAAAAGTTATTAAAAATAACCTCTTGCTATATTTTGAATCTTCTGCAACATTTGAATTTATTTCATCTTTTCCTTCTGATTATAATTTAATTATAATTCCCTTCCTCTCAATTTTTTTCTTTGCTTCTAAACAGTTTTGTACATTTTATTCTTTTGTTCAAGAATAACTTTTTCTGTGATAGCCTTCTCTGTCATATATTTATTTTTGATTCCTGGCCTCTGTTCTCATTTTCCTCTTCCTTCTGTTTTATTTGCTTTTATTCTGATGTCCCATACTGACTTTTTAAAATGTGTGCTTAAGTTACTCGCTAAGTATTGTTTTAGGAGTATCCTTATGTTTTGATAGGCAGAATCATCATTATGAAATAAATATTTTCTAAATATTTTCTAGCTTTTATTGTGACACCTTTAATGCTTAAAGTTTTTCCGAAACAAAATGCTTCCATAGAAGCAAAATTCAAAACAACATATATTGTGTGCTACCTCTTATATAAGAAGCAGAAATGAGAAAATAGTCATATACCTGCTTTTAATTACAAAAATAAGCACAAGAAGGAAAAGTAAACAATGTTTAATTTCAACAAAACTCGTTTACTACAGTTAATGGTGAGTATTACAGAGGAAAAAGTTGGGGGAGGAGCTCCATGTCGCTTACAATGTCTTTTTTGGTATAGTTTTTACTTTTGGAAACATGTTAATGGTAAACATATTCAAAAGAATAAAGCCAAGGAGGGTTGCTATGGGAGGAAAAACTAAAACTGAAAGCAAACTAAAGCAATGACCCTAATCATATTTCAAATAGAATCTATAACCACATAGGACAGAAAATTTACAAGCACTGATTCAAGTAACTTATGAAAACAGTATTTGATTGTGTATTCTCTGACATAGGCAGAACTGTGACACAAGAAATGCAAAGAAATATGGAATTGTTTTTAGTGGATTTTGGTTTCTGTAGTGGTATATAGGAAAGAAATTCTGGAATTATTGAGATATAACATCCAACAAGTGAGTAACTATGTTAGTGCTGTTAGAAACTGAGTTTGTCACTATGAAAGAAGGGACATACAAATATAGGAGAGAAGCTAAGAAAGAACCCAGTGGGGATGGATTAGAATTGGGACAATTATTATACATTTATAATTTCTATAATATGCATACCTGTGTGTAAGTATAACGTATCTAATATGAGCATGTGCATGAATGTATGTGCGTACAAAGGTATACATTTGCCTGTCTGTGTATTATGTTGTTTGTTGATATTAGGTCTAGTTGGGTCTGACTTAGAGTGACCCTATGTACAACAGAAGAAAACACTGCCTGACACTGTGCCATGTACACAATCTCTTTTATGTTTGAGCCCATTGTTACAGCCACTGTGTTTCTTCTCATTTTGAGTCATTGCACATCTGCCAACAGAAGTCCCAGGGGCTTTACTCCATTCCTATCATTAAGAGTAACTCTTCTTGGACAAGGCAACTCTTGTCCCCAGTTGTCTTTTGAATGCCTTCCAGCCTGGGGGCCTCATTTTCTGGAACTATATTTGGCACTGCTTCTCTGCTATTCATAGAGTTTTCAGTGGCTGAATAATTTGGTAGTGGCCTGCCGGGTCCTTCTCCATAGTCTGTCCATCTAGAAGCTCCGCTGAAACCTGTCTATCATGGGTGGCCCTGCTCATATCTGAAATACTGGTGGCATGGCTTTCAACACCCTAGCAACACACAAGCCCCCAAAGCATGACAAGCAGACAGACATGTGTGGGTGACATATCCTACTGACATGGCTTCTCATAGTTACTGAGGTGTCTTTGCTTCCAGGTCTTTTCTGTGAATAGGGCTAGAAAATATAACCAGGAGAACACCTAGCACTCTGACACATATTTCTAAGGCTTGGTGTATCCTACTTACGTGGCTTCTGGAAGAATTATGCCAATTCACCTTCTAACTATGGCCTGTGAACGTGTAAGCAGAGACTGTCTTTTAAAGGTGACATTTCAGAGCAGATCCTCTGATTAGTTTCTAACAACAAAAAAATAGGGACATTTTTAGTCATCAGTTCTTCAAATTTTGCTTCTGCTCCATTTTCTCTTCTTCTTGATTTCCTGTATATTTTTGACCTTCCCAGTCTATTACCTATATTACTTGACTTGGTTTTCCTCTTCCCCATCTGTGTTTTATTTGGGATAATTTCTATAGATCTACTTTTAAATTCATTAATTTTCTCTCAGCTATATATAAAAAAGTCTGTGGCCATAGCATCCTGGCATCTGATCCTGCCTGATTTCGGAAGCTAAGCATTGTTGGGCCTGGTTAGTCCTTGGATGGGAGAAAACCTGGCAAGTCTAGGTGCTGTAGGCTAGGGAGAAGAACCTGGTAACCCACTCCCGAAACAATCAGCCATTGGAAACCCTATGAATAGCAGAGAAGCACTGACAATGGTACCAGGGATGGCACAGTGTCAGGAAGTTTTTTGTTCTATTGTGCATAGGGTTGCTATGAATCAACATACATAAAAACTCTTAGTAACTAAGTTTTAATTCCAAAGACATTCTTTATATTTTCCAGAAGTTCTGTTTGGGTCTTTTTCAAATATTTTGTCTTTTTTTTTTTTTTTTAATGTCTCTTGCTCTTCTTACTCATGTTTTTAAACTTACTGGCCTTTTTACATATTAAAAGTCATTTTATATTTTATGCTTGACAGTTCTGGCATCTGAAAAGTTGAGGTCTAGTTTTACTCTGCTCTTTCTGACTGCTTGTGCTTCTGAAGCTCTCTGCCTTGTGATCTTTTCTCAGTCTCATGAGGGGAGTGTAATATTTGGTTCATTCTTAGACTTTGCATATAGGTCATTGAGATGCCTACTTTTGTAGAATCTCAAATTAGTGTCCTTCAATGGAGTCTCCTTTTTTTTTTTTTTTTTTTTTTTTTTTTTTTTTTTTTTTTTTTGTCTTCTGCCCTGTGTTTCATTAGGCTGTGAAAAAACTGATATTCAAGCGCATTCTGATGATAATTTCCCTCAAACCACTCAGTTTGTGGTTTACCTCTTTAGCTTCCAGCTTTTCACTTGGTTTTGGCCTTTCAGTCATAAATTATTTTTAGTATTTTATTTTGAATTTTTTATTATTTTCATCAGGAGGTTTAGTCAAGATATCTTTTCTATTGTATTGCTGGAAACTTCTAGCAATCTATTGTTCATTTTAATCAGCTTTATATATTTGTGCTCCATATATTGCACCTACAGCCATACCACCCCGACATCAGATCCTGTCTGATCTTGGAAGCAAAGCAGGATGGGCCTGGTTAGTCCTTGGATGGGAGACCATCTGGGAAGACCAAATGCTGTAGGCTTGGGAGCAGGACCCAGCAGCCCACTCCTGCAACAAATTAGGCATTGAAAACTCTATGAATAGCAGAGAAGCGCTGACAATAATGCCAGACATGGCACAGGGTTGGGTTGTGTTTTGTTCTGTTGCACATAGGGTCACTATATTGTACATAGGGTCAGACCTGACTGGATGGCACCTAACAACAACAACTCCATATATTATTTCATTAAAAAAATAAATAACTAAAATAACATATTTTTAGTATGTTAAAAATGGTAAAATACAGGATCAGATGCCAGGGTGGTACATCTGTAGGCTCAAGACATGGATCACAAATATATAAAGTTGATTAAAACAAACAACAGACTTCTAGAAATTTCCGGCAATATGATGGACCAGATACCCTGGCTAACCCTCCTGATGAAAATAACCAAAAATTCACACTAAAATACTAAAAACAATATAACCCCAGCAACTCCAGAGGCTGAGACAGAAGAATCACGAGTTCAAGGCCAGAGGCAACCTTTGTGATTTAGTGAGAACTTGTCTCACTCATTTTTTATCTTTATTAAAATAAAAAATAAATAAGAGGCTGTGGAGTGACTCAGTGGTACAGTGCTTGCCTAGCATGCATGAGGCCTTGGGTTCAACTCCCAGTACTGAAAAACAAACAAACACTTAAAGGAAAAACTAGAAGACTGCTGACCTAATCTCTCTGACATGTTCTTGTCACAGATGGAGAAACAGTAGTAGCAATGCCAAGGCCATTGCTCACTTCTGGCCTCTGCTCCCATGTCTTTCTGTGCTGAGGTGCTGGCAGGAGGAAAAGGGAAGTGTTAATCAAGGGGCTGGGATTTAATGCCCATGGCATAGCTGAGAGTTTGTGACCCTAACTATTTTGGGGCATGTAGATCGGTTCCTCTTCTTTTCTTTTTTTCTTTTTCTTTTTCTTTCTTTTTTTTTTTTTGTGGTACTGGGGGTTGAACCCATGGCCTTGAGCTTGTATGTTCTGCAAGTGCTGGACCACTGAGCTGCACCCCCAGCCCATTTTTTCACTTTTTGAGACAGGGTCTCGCTAAATTACGCAGACTACCTCTGTTCTCAAACTTGCGATCCTCCTGCCTCTGCCTCCCGAGCTACTGTGATTACAGGCGTGAGTCATCGCGCCTGGCTTGAGTTAGATTCCTTTGTTACGTGGTTAAATAATGTCTTCTGAGCATTAAGAAACATATCCCAAGAACTTCCCATGCTCTACTATCTTTTGCAAGCATGGTTTATCCATTGAATGGTTGTGTCATAATTTGTGTTTCATTTTTAGCCCACTGGCATTGCTTCTCACTCCTTGCTCTTACCCACTGAGCCTCTGTGAATGCCTCTGTAATTCACCTTTCTTAATGCCTTTAATTGTTTAGTTAGGCTAAAGTCCCAGAAGTTAAGCTGTGAGGTCATAGGGCATGCATATTTTTAGGGCTTGATCTATTCTACTGATGTGGCTTCCAGAAGAGTTGTGCCAGGCCACCTCTAGCTGTGGCCTGTGAAGGTGCAGCGATGGAGATTTACTTTCAAAGGTGGCATTTGCAGAGTAAATCCTCTAATTTCTAAAAAAGAAATAATCTCACCAGATTTCATAATCTGGCCTTTTGGTAGCTTAAAATTTATGAAAGGTATACTGTGTTCTCAGTATTATGGTGACTAAAAGATTTAGCTCAGTTGGTAAAGCTCTGCTCTGCAGTCTGTGAGGTCCAGAGCTCAATTCCCAGCACCACAAAAATGGGAGAAGGTCATGGCAATCCACTCCCAAGGCAATCCTGAAATAATCAGCCATTGAAAATCCTATGAGGGTCACTATGAGTCAGACCTGACTTGATGGCACCTAACAATAACAATCCTGCTGGGATTTAGCTCAGTTGGTAGAGCACTGCTCTGCAGTCTCTGAGGTCCCGATTTCTATTCCCAGCACCACAAAAATGGGAGAAGGACATGGCAGTCCACCCCTGAGGCAATCCTGAAACAATCAGCCATTGAAAACCCTATGAGGGTAGCTATGAGCTGGACATGACTCAATGGCACCTACCAACAACAGTGTTTTTTGCCTGCTGCCATAGCCCTGTGGCATCTGATCCCATCAGATCTCAGAAGCTAGGCAGGGTCAGGCCTTGTTAGTACTTGGATGGGAGACCGCCTGGGAACACCAGGGGCTGTGGGCTTGGGAGACAGACCTGGCAACCCACTCCCAAAAATCAATTAGCCATTGAAAACCCTATGAACAGCAGAGAAGCAGTGACAATAGTGTTTCTCATGTTGTATGTAGGGTCACTATGAGTCAGATACCGACTCGAAGGCACCTAACAACAACAACAACAACAACAACAACAACAACAACAAGGGTCTTGGAAAATCTCAAGCCTCCTCTTCCCTTCACTTCTTCACAAAAATTTAATATCAGAGTTAGTTTCTCAAATTACTGACATATCTTTGCTTTGATAAAATCCCAACTGTCGCAGGCTGGCTAGTAGTTGGTGCTGTTTTTCACAATTATTTTGAATAGCAGTATCACAGTAAGTGAGTAGATTATTTTCCTATTGTTATGTCCTGATTTATTCTTCGTCCACAGACCCACTATGCTAATTCATAGTGAGCCCCCTGTCGCTAATGTGCATTACCATGGAGACAACTTGTTTGTCACTGCTTGGATTTGATCACATGAAAATCCCGTGATATGATTTTTCGCAGATCACATTGAAATATTGATGTTATCAACTGGAGTCTGGCTACCCAGCATGGTTTTACATTTATTTTCACTTAACAGGGGGCAGAATTTTTATTCATTAGGCCTCTTACTGTCCTGGAGTTAAAGCCTACTGCCTTCTTCCTCCTGTTCTTGTGATTATGTTGTGTAAAGTGGCATTTCTACATACAGAGCTCCGGGCCAGCAGGCAACAGACCAGCTAGGATATATTTGGATTGGCTATTTCTTTCTCCCCATGAATGGAGAGCTATTTAAGCATCTGTAACTCCTGCACAGGCTAACATCTGCCAGTTGTGCCATGTACAGCTTCATCAGCTGGGAATTGAAACGCATTCATAAGGCACCTGTTTGCAAACTTCTGTCATCAAAGCTGTTCAGGTTGGAAGTTCTATTACAGAGTAAAAATAGCCAGTGTGCTAAAAACAGCTTCAAGAGTTAAGGTAACATTTACCTGGGTGCGGTTGTGCACACCTGTAATCCCAGCGATTTGGGAGGCAGAGGCAAATGGATTGCAAGTTCAAAGCCAGAGATAGCCTGGGTAACTTAGCAAGACCCTGTCTCAATGTCGGGTTCTTCCTGTGGGTGGAAGCAAGAGGTGGGTGCCCCGAAGCTGCACCCAGTGGCGAGGCTATGGCCAGAGAACAGAGTGTCAAGCCCAGGATAGAAGGACAAGGGTTTATTCATAAAGGAGGGGAAAGGAATGGAGGATTGGGCAGAAGGGAAAGGGGAGTTGGAGAAGGGAAGCACTCAGCTGCTGTCTCTGCCACTGGGGCAGAGACTCCTGGGTGTCGTTGCTCTTCCAGGTCGAAGGTTTCACCACTTAGGGGGCCCTGCACTTGCCCCTCAGAGTCTTGCCTCTTGAAGCTGTCAGTCCGTGTAGGATATCCAGCGTTGTAGAGGTTGGGGTTGGGTAGAGGTGGCAGGTGGGTTGAAGTATGATGAAGGCAGGTTGGAGGAAGGCTGAAGGCTAGGCTAGGCAGATGAGTAAATGGGCCTTGGGCTCCTAAGAAACTGCAAGGAACCGGTGAGCTTGTCTTTGATGGTGTTCAGAATGGCTGCTGATCTCTGAGCTCCGGAGTTTATATGGCCTGATAGTCAGCCAATCAGGGGAACATGGTTGGACCAGAAATGACCAATTGGGCACCAGGGGAGCTTTAGATGCTACCACACCTTGGGTGCCATCTTGGCCCTCTCGATGGGAGGGGGGAAGAGTGAGATACCAGGATGTATGGCAAAGGTGACCCATTGCTATCTTGCCCCATAGGATTCCAAGTGGGCTAGATGAGCTCCTGGGACTGGCCATGTTTGGAGTACTCTCTATCCCCCTGGGAATCCCAATATCTCAAGATAAAAAAAAAATTTTTTTTAAGGGCCTGGCAGCTCAGTGGTAGAATACTTGCCAAGCATGTTTGAGGCCCTGGGTTCAACTTCTCAGTACTGAAAAAAAAAGTTAACATTTAAACATTGCAAGGGTATGGCAGTTGCATCAAAGCTTCTTTTCTGAGTGAAGGTTGAGAAAATTGCTTATGAAACCAGTTTGAATCATTACTGATGTTATCAAAGCTTAGCTTCTCTCCAACAGTGGATGAATTTTCCTGGTCATTTCTGTTGTTCATTTGGTTATAAGAAGGACTTTTCTCAAAGATTTCATGTTCATTTTCGTTGTGGGTTTGAGTCTTACAATATAGGGAATATTTAATTTAGATAAAATCAATCCCATTAAGAAAAGTGAGTCAGAAAGATGGCAGATGATTGAATACTCTTAATTTGGTATGAAATGGTACACAGACTCATAAACATCTATGTGACCTGTAAACATGAGGCAAAGAGAGAATTTATGCACTGAGAACATGATTTTAGAGAATCTGCTCCTTGCATATATTTTTCAGTACCGTTTACCCTGTTATTATGTAATGGGATGTCTTTTTTGTGGAGTTGAAACCTATCTCCTTCAGTGTCATTATTCTTCTTGTAATGTAATTGAACTGTAATTTTCAGGACAAGCTTACAAAATTGACTTAAGTAGTATTTAAGAATTAGATCGGTGTGTAAGAATCACCTGAGAGATGTGTTTAGCAGATTTGAGGTGCTGTCTCCTATGATCCTAATCTGGTATACCAGGAGCAGAGCCCAGGAGTCTACCTTTCCAACAAGCATGTCAAAACCCTACAACAGAAAAATATCATTTAAAAAATGCAATCTTTTTATAAGATAAAAATTAAAGTAATAGGAATTACCTTTGTACAAACTATGAATGGAAAATCTTGTTTTGCAGAATGACTTAATTTTATAATAAAGCTTATATAGAGTACTGAGTCCTTAAGAATCCAGGCAGACAGCCCATGGAAAATGTGTAGGTTCCTGCACCAGAGGTTCTTTGCAGATTGCCTCTGCTGAGACTCAGTGATGATGTTACTGTCATCATTCTGCCTTATATGTCTTTGCTTGTCGCTATAAATGTATGGGGCCTGCAGCCATAGTCCTGTGGAGTCCGATCCTGTCAGATCTCGAAAGCTAAGCAGTTAGGCCTGGTTAGTACTTGGATGGGTGACCGCCTGGGAACACCAGGTGCTGTAGACTTGGGAGAAGGACTTGGCAACCCACTCCCAAAAATCAATCAACCATTGAAAACCCTATGAATGGCAGAGAAGCACTGACAATAGCGTTTCATCTGTTGTATATCAGGTCGCTATGAGTCAGATACCAACTTGACGGTACCTAATAACAACAACAATCAATAAATGGAGGGAGGAGCAAAACTTTCCAACCACCCTGAGACACTAAATAGAAAGCAAAACAATCCTGTGTTTGCCTTGTAAACCCAAATTCATGTTGTTATATTCAACAAGGAATGCTTAATTCCTTCCAAATTGTTGAATTTAATATGTCGTAATCACAAGCATAATCGCAAGCGCATGGGTTTTCAAGCCAGACACTAAACTAGATCACTGTAGCCTCTTAGAAGCTTTGAAGGGTCAGACAGGGTCACAGCCACATTCCATGTAAACTACCTCCGGAAAATAGGATCTTCTAGGCTGCTAGAAAAAGAAATTTCACAGCTTGGCTTAGCAATTGGATGTTTTAGGGCTTGAAATCATTCAGCAGAGATCCTGCCTTGGCAGTACAAGCTGTCAACTGCCCTCCTCCCCAACCATACCCAGGAGAAAGGGAGATCTGCTCTCCACAGTTCACACTATCTTTTCAGGGAGTGAAAAGTATAGAGTTTGTTTTGTTGTTGTTGTCTTCATGCAGAATATAAAGCCAGTTACTTTGGCCTTTTCATGTAAGATATACTCCATTTGTTTTCATCCTTTGTTTCTTTTCATTCCAGGCACTAAAGTTTAATCTGATGATGACAAGGACTGACAGTTACATGTGGAATCTTTGGTTAAGCTTTATTTCTACTGTTGAGTAAATGTCCGTGTGGTTGTTGTTAGGTTCTGTTGAGTTGGTGCCTGACTCAGAGTGACCCGATGTATGATAGGTGAAACACTATTGTCAGTGCTTCTCTGCTATTTATAGGGTTTTCAATGGCGGATTGGTTTTGGGGAGTGGGCTTCCAGGTCCTTCTCCCAAGCCTACAGCACCTGGTGTTCCCAGGCAGTCTCCCATCCAAGTACTAACCACGCCTGACCATGCTTAGCTTCCAAGATCTGACGGGATCGAACATCACAGTGGTACAGCTCCAGGCTTAAATGTTCTTGAAGACTTTTAAAAAGCCTACTCAGTTTATTAGGACAGTTTTTCATTAGTCTGGTAGCGTGACCTTTGAAAGCCAATTTAATCTCCTAGGTCCTCAGTTTCCTTCATCCAACAAACTTGAACAAGATGATCCTGATCTTGTTCCTTTACAAACTTTGAATTTCTTCATGATAAAAATTGGATGACGTTGTTGTTGTTAGGTGTCATAGAGTCGGGTCCAACTCATAGAGACCCTATGTACAACTGATTGAAACCCTCCCTGACACTGTGCCATGTACATGATCTTTCCTATGTTTAAGCCCATTGTTGCAGCTGCTGTGTCAATCCATCTAGTTGAGGTTAACCCAGAGTAATTTGGGGACAATATAGGACTTTTCTTTTTTAAATCAAGCATTGTTCCTTGCCCTTCCTGTTTTTTCTAATGCAGCATCACTTTTCTTACATAATATCTTTCCTGATAATGAGGATAGTCTCTTGGTCTCTTGTAGAAGAAAGGAAAGAAGAAGTGAGAAACAGAAAAATAGTAATGAGAAGAGGAGAGAGAAGAAAGGAAGTGATGGAAAGAGAAAGAGAGAGAAGAAGAATGGAAAGAAAGACAGTAGGAGCCAGAAGTAATAGCAAGAAGTAGTAGATACTATATATGCAAGTTAAAAATTAGTCTTGTTTTCGATAACCTGGCATCCTCTGTTACTGTTGTTGTTGTTGTTGTTGTTGTTGTTGTTAGATGCCGTTGTGTCAGGTATGATTCACAGTGACCATATGTACAACAGAACAAAATACTACCTGACATTATGCCACACACACAACCGTTTATATGTTCAAGCCTATTGTTGCAGCCTCTGTGTCAATCCATCTAGTAGAGGATATTCCTTTTCTTTGTTGACCTGCCACTCTCCCAAACATGATGTCCTTCTCTGGGATTGGTCCCTCCTGACAACATGTCCAAAATATGTCAGAGGCAGTCTAGCCATCTTGCTTCCAAGGAGCCCTCTGGTGCAGTCCATGGTGTTATATTCAACAGTTGGCTCTAGCACCATAATTCAAAAGCATCAATTCTTGTCTTGTCTCCCTTATTAAATGTCCAGCTTTCACAAGTATATGTTGCAACTGAAAATAGGGTTTGAGCCAGGCTCATCTTCACTTTCAATGTGGCATCTTCACTCTTCAACCTGTTAAGCAGATCTTTTGCAACAACTTTTCCCAACGTAATACATGTTTTGATTTCTTGACTGTGGCTTCTGTGAGTGTCGATTGTAAAGCCAAGTAAAACAAAACCTTGGACAACCTCAAAATTTTTCCCCATTTATCATGATGTTACTTACTGATCCAGTTGTAAGATTTTTTTTGTCTTGATTTGCAATCCATACTGAAGTCTATGTTCTTTGATCTTCATCAGTAAATGTTTCAAATCCTCTTCACTTTTAGCAAAACACAGACATCTTTCTGGTATTCTCTGCTTTCAGCCAAAATCCATCTGACCTCAGCAGTAATTTGCAGAGGAAGGGTTGGGTTTATATCCATGTATGTGCTCAATTCTTGAAAGTTTAGTTGCCTATTTCACTGAAATCCAACAAAACAGATACTAGTAATGTTTTAAGATGTGGTAAATGTAAAGTTTCTTGTTCAGGAAGAAGAATGCAATGAGAACTGTAGACTTCAGTTTATATACAAATCTCACTTGGTTTTATTTTTATTATTTAGTCCAGGTGTTTGTTTTTCCCCCTGGGAGTCTGTATGTTAGTATACTATCTTCAGAAAGTGCTAGGGAACAAAGGTTGGAAATTTATGCATACAGGAGAGATAAATCACCTACAAATATAGAGCCAGCTTCCAGATTGTCACACCAGGACAGTACCTCTAAAATTTTCATTGTCACTCAAGGATTTAGCCAGACAGCTCCTATTCACTTTAATGAATATAACTTCCCCTTCACCAATGCAGAAAATTCAGTATTATACAGTATAAAATGCTGAATTGATTATGTAGAACTCCAGTTGAAGGTATGGTTGTTTTCTTTTTTCTCTCTTTCTTTCTTTCTTTCTCTCTTTCTTTCTTTCTTTCTTTCTTTCTTTCTTTCTTTCTTGCAGTCCTGGGGGTTGAACCCAGGGCCTCATGCATGCATGCTTTGCAAGTGCTGGACCACTGAGCTGCACCCCCACCCCAAATTTTTTACTTTTTGAGACAGGGTCTTGCTAAATTACACAGAGTGCCTCTGGTCTCGAACTTATGATTCTCCTGCCTCTGCCTCCTGAGTCACTGGGATTACAGGTGTGCACCACTGTGCCCAGCTGTGTATGATTGTTTTCTATAGACCTTACAATATTATTTTGTATATACTTTGATGTCCTTTTTGCCCTCAATTGTATTTATTGTCAAATTGCCTTAATGTTTTCTCTTTCATTCAAAACTGTGTCTCAATGAATGTGAAAAGAGGTAGATCGTCCATCATTTCTCTCTCATAATCTAGAAGGTCTTGTCATCATGGTATAAAGTACACTATACACCACATTTCTTTCTTTTTTTTTTTTTTAAGACAGGGTCTCAATAGGTAGCCCAGGCTAGCCTCAAACTCATGATTATCTTCCTTCCACACCTCACTTGCTGGGATTGCAGGAATGCACCACGGACATCCCTATAACCTCTCCAACCACCACTTCAGAGGCCAGCCATAAAAACATAGCTAAAGCCGAGTGCAGTGGCCCACACCTGCATTCTCAGCAACTCAGGAGGCGAAGGCAGAAAGATTGCAAGTTTGAGACCAATGGCAGCCTGCACCACTTAGCAAGATCCTGTCTTAAGATATTTTTTGAAATAAAAAAATTTTAAGATATTGAAGATGCAACTCAGAGGTAGAGCCAGAGGTAGAGTGTTTGGGAAGTATGTGCAAGGCCCTAAGCTCAGCCCCCTAGTACCACAAAACAAAAACAAAAACAGAAACAAAAACTCAGCTCACTACAACACATGGAATATTTTTACTTAGGTTCAAATATGACAGAGGTAAATGTAGCCTTCCTCTTTGTTCTCACTTTTATAAGAAAATGATAACTAAATATATTTTTCAGTTCCAATATAGGAAAAATTTAGGGATGCCAATTAGTAGTCTTATAGCTTTATATAGCCTTTAAAAAAATAATAAATTATACCATGACTATAACTTAAGTCAAATAAATTCCCTAATTTAAAAAAACAATTATGAATTTTCCTTATTAAAATTAAATATGTGATTATTACTACTAAGATTAGATCCTTCATTTTTTTGTGAGTTGTTGTCCTTATTAGGTGCCATTGAATCACGCTGGACTCATAGCGACCCTCGTAGGGTTTTCAATGCTGATTGTTTCGGGATTCCCTCGGGTGTAGATTGCCACATTCTTCTCCCATTTTTGTGGTGCTAGGAATCAAACTCAGGACCTCAGAGACTGCAGAGCAGTGCACTACCAACTGAGCTAAATCCCAGACTTTTTTGTGAGTAGACTATCTATACTTATGAGAAACCTGATGATTCTAACTCTCGCAATAATTTAACAGAAAGTCATCACCCAAGATTACCAATTCAATGGCTTTTGTGCATCATAGTTACTGGGGCAGTATCCATCATCTCAATAATACTGCTATGTTAATAACTGATTTTAATTCACTACGCTTATAATGGGGCTTGGATTTAGCTCAGTTGGTAGAGCACTGCACTGCAGTCTCCGATGTCCGGAGTTCAATTCCCAGCACCGCAAAAACTGGGAGAAGGGCCTGGCAATCCACTCCCAAGGCAATCCCAAAACAATCTGCCATTGAAAACCCTATGAGGGTCACTATGAGTTGGGTACTGACTCGAGGGCACCTAACAACAACAACAACAACGCTTATAATAGAGATAGTCTACAGCCATATCACCTTGACATCCCATCTTGGAAACTAACCAGGATTGGCCTACTTAGTCCTTGGATAGGAGACCACCTGAGAATACCAGTTGCAGCAGTCTATGGATAAGGACCTGGTAGCCCACTCCTGAAAAAAATCAGGCAGGGAAAACCCTATGCATAGCAGAGAAACACTGAAAACAGTTCCAGGCATGGCACAGTGTCAAGGAGTGTTTCATTTTGTTGTACGTAGGGTTGCTATGAGTCAGACCCAACTAGAAGGCACCTAACAACAACAGCCTCCTAAATTGCTGGGATTGCGGGCATGAGATACCACGCCCATCTAATGTCTAGGATTCTAACCCCAAGTCACCTTTCCCTCAATCCAGACAGTCTGGGACACCCTCATGTGCATTTTGCATAATTACCCTCTACAGTTTCCTAGTGAAAGACCCCATATGAAGTGAAAGTAGAAACTAATTTCCTCCTTGGAGTTCTATGCTCCTGGGGAACCATTTTTTAATTAGACAGCCTTATTCAAGGAGTTTCAGAAATTCCACTTCTTATAGCTGCTGACTTTTCTCAGGGCACACAGAGCTTCAGACCGTAACATGTGAACTTTGGTAAAGATTCTTGTTGATCCCATTGACCTGTTCAAGACCTAGTGATTTCCTGGCCAGGTAGGTCCTTTCTAAGTGGACAGCCAATCATACCAAAGGGAAGGTTTGGGTGGAGGGCAAGTGTCCACCAGAGACTAACACAAAGCTATCACATCACTATTTTTCTGCAATCTATGGTGAACTTGAAGGCAAAACCAAAGAAAAGGCTTTCCCCTAGTTCTTTAGATTATTTATGACATCCTCCTCCACCCCCAACTTGTTATCCTTTATTCCTGGCACTGAATTAAATAAAAGCTCTTCTGTCACAGGCATTTCCACAAGGTTAAGATGAAATAACCTACTTAACAAGTATTTCATTAGGGAGAATAAAAAAGGTAGACTGAGAAATTCCAGTAAAAGTTTGTTATATGATTTTAAATGCTTTAGGATAACGTCACAATATCCTGTTTGGAAAAAAAAAAAAAAAAAGGTCTGTCCTTTGTAGAAGATGTTATTAGTGAAGCCCTTGAAGCAAGTAGTGGAAAATGGTTTTTCATTACTTCAAAGGCAATATTAAAGGACCATGAAATTCAAAGCTCCTGGTTTTATCACAGACGTTTTTATGTCGGGATTTAAACATTTTCCTACTCAACATCCCTCTAACAACTATAGTTTTATAGGGAAGAATTGATGTAATTGGCCTGGATCATAGGATGATTATTAAGTGATAGGCATCAATTAAACCTATATTTAACTTGGAGATATTCACATCAGATAAGAGGAAAGTATGATTATAATTAATTGTGTAAAATGTATAATCTGCTCTGAGAGTACACTTTAAAGCTATTAAGAGGATAAAGTGTGATTATTTGTTGGAATGTAAACTGTCACAACAATTCTTCTGCCTATTCCCCCATCTACTGTCACTTTGTTGTTGTTGTTAGGTGCCATCGAGTCATGTACAACTCATAGTGACCCTTATAGGGTTTTCAATGGCTGATTGTTTTGGTATTGCCTCGAGAGTGGGTTGCCACGTCCTCCTCCCATTTTTGTGGTGCTGGGAATCGAACTCGGGACCTCAGAGACTGCAGAGCAGCACTCTACCAACTGAGCTAAATCCCAGCCCCTACTGTCACTAAGTATAAATAAAATGTCTCATACGTATTTTCCTCAATCTTAACTTGATTATACAGGTGCTTTATGCAGATTATCACATTGTATTGTTTAGGAATATGAAGAAACAGACAGAGAGGAAATATCAGAAATGATAACATCAGAAATGATGAGGGTCACTCTTATGAATCAAAGTCATCCATACATTTGTGTTCTCCAGAGTTAACCTTTTGGTTCCTGGAATTTTACCATGTACCATTATTATAGCCCACAGGCCATTGTTACAGCATTCACATGAATATAACAATATAATAACAAGCTTAAAGTAGGAGCTCAACAATTGCATGGATTCACTGCTTTATGAATATAAAGAAGTTATAAAACTTGTTAAATAGAAATATGTATAAGTTTAAAGTATTATTCATTTACCTAATGAGGATCACAAGATCTCAAAAAAGCATATTCCCAGATTTTAATATTAATACTTGCTTAAAGCAAACAAAAAACTCACTGAAACCAGCAAATGACTATCTCAGAAGTTTCATGCATCTTTTCAGTTGAAAACCCTTGAAAATAAGAGACTTCATTGGTATTCTCTGTCATTTCATTCACATCTAAAACATGAGCAAACAGCTTCTTGCTTCCTATTTCTTTAATATACTCCTTGATGGCTATTCCACCAGACATGGACAAGTGTCCATTGGGGTTGACCCTAATGTAACTACAGGTTAACAAGCCATTAGCCTAAGTCTATCAAGGTAGTTCCATCCTTTTTGACATAAGTCTTGCTCAGAAGTGATTATGTGATCTAACTTTACCTAAGTAAAGTGAGGCCTACAGCAGTAGCCCTATGGCATCCGATCCCATCAGATCTTGGAAGCTAAGCAGGATCGGGCCTGGTTAGTACTTGGATAGGAGACCGCCTGGGAACACAAGGTGCTGCAGGCTTGGGAGAAGAACCCAGCAACACATTCTCAAAACAATCAATCCATCATTGAAAACCCTATGAACAGCAGAGAAGCACTGACAACAGTGTTTCCCCTGTTGTATGTAGGGTTGCTGAGTCCGATACCGACTCAACGGTACCTAACAACAACAACAACACTTAAAGTGAGACTCTGGATTTTTGTTGAATGATAAAGAGAGAAATCTTCTCTCCATCCATGTAATCCTCCCACACATGATCTGGAAAAGGATGAGTATTTCTTGGGTTCAAGCTGTGGCTATTTGGTGATCCCAAGGGAAGCCAGCCTGAGGAGGAGGCCAACCCACAAAGGATGAAGGAGAAGAGAGAACTTCAGGAACAGCACCATACCTCCAACAGAACGGCACCCACCTCCACAACCCATCATTCTCAGATCCACAAGTTAGTTCATTCCCTTCATACTGAAGCCTCATTATGGTGGTGGTCTATCATATTTAACCAAAAGGGTCCTTCCACCCAGATACAGAATTTGGTACTCAGAGGGGTAGTGTTTTGCACGAAACAGATGCTAAGATACTGAACTAACTGCATCTAAGTAAGCAGACCAATGAGGAAAGATCTTCTTTTGTTTTTCTTTAGTTGGAAGTTGGTAAATCTTATTATACAGTCACAAAATAACTGGGAAAATGGTTGCCTATTGTACCTTACAAAGGACATCAAGTGACAACCATGATTGTACCATTTGGTGATGGAGAAGGAAAAATTATAGTCTTCACTAAATGTCCTTCAAGAGTGAAAAACTTGGCTTGAAATTTGTTGTTGTTGTTAGGTGTCATCGAGTCAGTATCTGACTCATAGTGACCCTGCGTACAACAGCTGAGACACTATTGTCAGTGCTTCTCTGTTCATAGGGTTTTCAATGGCGGATTGATTTTTGGGAGTGGGTTGCCGGGTTCTTCTCCCAAGCCTACGGCACCTGGTGTTCCCAAGCAATTTCCCATCCAAATACTAACCAGGCCTGACCCTGCTTAGCTTCCAAGATCTGACAGGGTCCCATGCCACAGGGATATAGCTGCAGGCTGGCTTAAAACTAGCCGAGCAGAAAGGACTGCAGAATGACAATATGACTTTTCTAAGAGAAGCTTTCCCCATATGTGATTTTTCTTCCTAAGTGGATGAAAATCTGGTTATCTGGAAACTGACAGGTTGAAAAACAAATTACCTGCCCCAAGGTAAGGACTTTTTTTTTTTTCCAGTACTAGGGGTTGAACCCAGGGCCTCGTGCTTACATGGTTTGCAAGTGCTGTACCATTGAACTGAACCCCGAGCCCACTTTTTTTACTTTTTGGGACAGGGTCTCACTAAATTACACAGACTGCCTCTGGTCTCAAACTTTTTGATCCTCCTGCCTCTGCCTCTCAAGTCGCTGGAATTACAGGCGTGCGCCACTGCACCCAGCTGGTAAGGACAACTGGAGCAAACAGAGAGGCAGATAAAGGTGGTATCTGGGGAAAACAATCCTTAGTCATTCCCTAGCAACTAAAATTCCTGAGGAATCCGCAAGCCAAGAGTTTGGTGCTATTCATCCCTAGGGCAATCCCCAAGCTCTTATAGTCACATATATTGACCCTCAAAGTAATGCAGGTCTAGAAAGAGAATTCTCTTAAATGTCCATCTTAGATATAACCCTACAAAAGAAAAGAGAGGGAATATCCTCCCAGACAGTAAGACAAAGGACTGCAAGACACCAGCTAACTCATTTGTTCTTCACGCATGGCAAGAATCACTCAATGTTTGTGTCCCAGTAGGACATGAAACGTACAGTAGACCAATGACCACTTTATGTCCCTTCCCGTTCTTTTTAAGAATGGAAATTTCTTTTGCATCTGGCCATTCTCTCTCCACCATTGCATGTTAAGGAGTGTGGCTGATATGTAATTTACCATTCATCAATGGGTTATTGACCACTAGGAGTTCCACCAGAATATTATTTAAAAGGAATTCACCCAGGAGTCCTGTATGCAAGTTGTTGGTAACTGGGAGACACTCAGTGTTTTCCTTAAAGATAGTGGTTCTCATCCTCAATTGCACAGCCAAACTACCTGGGAAGTCATAGCAATTCCTGTGGCCAAGTGGCACTGCAGATTAATGAAGACTCTCTGGGGGTGCAGCTCAGGCATCAGGCGATGCTAGCAAGTGGGCTATTGGAGAACCACTGCTTCCATTTAGGAATTTGGATTTGGAAAACTTGATACAGAGAAAGATGTGCCAGGACATTGCTTAATAAAAGACTGAAGCTGGCCTTTAGGCTTGGTCCTCAGATCATGCCATCCCTCTTCTTTCGGGGAACAGCTTTTGAATGGCCCCACTCTAGGCTTAGTCAGTCACGGCACCATATCTACCTTGCCACAGAAGAGAGCACTTAACCTCATACCTCCCAATTTGAGTAAAACTCTAGATTCTGTTTGACTATGGGGAAAGAAAAAAAAAATACAAGCAAGGAGCATGTAATGCTGTTTGCTGTCGGACAAAATCAGTTATCAGAGAAGACCACACCCTAGAGAACTGCAGAAAGACAGGGCTAGAACCCAGAATTTGCCATATCTGAAACGCACCCTGCCTCTGAATGGGGCTGGTAAATCCCTTTTCTTGATGAGAGCATTGTAACTGGATTTTCTCTTCTGTGGAACGGAAAGCATCCTAACTCTCAGGCCTGGCAGCAGACTTCGTAGTACTCTGCTCACATCTCTAGATTCTCTTTTCTCTTTCTGTCTCTCATTTCTTTCACTCATTTTGCTTTCATGGGCTTGTGTCCATGCCGCTCCTCAGAGGCCGGCTGGCTCTTTCCAGAAGTGCCTGGGATGTTCATCCTCCCCAGTCCACACTTTAGCCCACCACCTACCAGTGCGTTAGAAAGAAGCCCAATTTCCTTCCCAGAGTTTGACTAACCTTGAGCCCTAGTTTGCACTGCAGAGCTTGCTTCTACACTTTCGCCTGGCTTCATCCATTCTTTATTCAACGTGTCCAGCTCACTTCCCAGGTTCTCCCGGGAGTGTTTCCTTAACTACTGACTGAAGCACAAATCTGAAGGCAAATTAAGGCACATGCTGATCCCCTCTGGGTGGCAAGTTCTATGTAAAGCACATAGCCTGGGATGGATCAACGTGGCTCACTGGCTCAGCAGCCGATCCCCTGTTCTGAAAACATTGGCTCATTAAATGTCTCTTCTTTTGCATTTTGAGTGCAATACCAAAATTTATGTAGCAATAAAATGCATGGGGGAAATCTAACTTTAGAACTGAAGTCCAGACAGATCATCATCATGCAAACCAATGACGTTATATAAAAATTATTTATTTATTTATTTATGTTAAACTCAGGGCCTCTCATATACTTTGCAAGTGCTCTACCACTGGGCTGTACCTGCAGCTTTTTGGGGTTTTTTTGTTTATTTGTCTGTTTGTTTTTGTGAGTCAGGGTCTCACTAAGTCATGCAGGCTACCTCTGGCCTTGACCTCATGACCCTCCTTCTCTGCCTCCCAAGTTGCCGAGTTTGCAGATGTGTACCACCATGCCGGCCAAAAATTCAAACCTACTGAGGTTACAAGACTTCTTCCAAGTCAGTGCTTTTTGGTGTGTCGTAGACAATTTGGGTATTGCGGTGCCTAACTGTAGATTCGCATTGTCTCATTCAAATTGCATTCTCTCTATGTAAAGACAAATTCATTGCCTTTGTTTTATACAGAAGTGTGTCCCAGTAGCTGAATTATTAAAGTGAATCCTGTCTCTATGAATATGACAAGTGTAAATCAAGGATTCTTACATAAACCGTGGGGTTAGTTAATTCCTGGGCCTAGGACAGGAGGCTATGTGACTCCAGAAAATAAAGGACGTAGACTACCCTTCACTTCTTTGGGGCACATGGTAGATAGTCAAGAAATGACTGCTGAATTACGAATAGTGAGCTCCACAGGGCACATGGAAAGGAGGTTTCTGGTGTCCTTGGAGAAGAAGAGGTAGACACACCTGAATTAAACTACAACAAAGAAAGTGGGCCTTGTGTGGAAGAGGAGTGAGTTACTCTTTCAGCCTTTCATTGGAGGTACGGAGCTCAGGGGCTTGAAGAGCCTTAAGTTTGTTCCTATGTGGCATATCTGGCATTAAGAGACAGATATTTACCCTATGTGTCCTGGTATTTAGCTCAGTTGGTAGTGCCGCTCTGCAGTCTCTGAGGTCCTGAGTTCGATTCCCAGCACTGCTAATATGGGAGAAGGACATGGCAATCCTCTGCCATGGCAATCCCGAAACAATCAGCCATTGGAAACCCTACAAGGGGAACTATGAGTCAGATAGGACTCCACAGCAGCTAACAACAACAACAACACTTATCCTACTGCATGTATATGGGATTAACAGTCTTTTGTTATTCTATAACAAGGTCTAATGTAAACGTCTGATCAGAGCCATAAGTAATTAAGGAAGCAACTACCTGGCCTGTCCTATGCTAGCATTTTAAATGAAATGCAGTGCCTCACTCCCTAGAAGTCAGGAGAAAGATGGCAAGTGTGAATTAGAAGAAATGGCCAATACCCTGTGAATTCTGGAAATAGCATTTGGGACCATGGTCTACACCATCCTTGGTCTCTGTTAAGAAATTTACTCATTTTTCTTACACAAGCCTAAAAGGAGTTTTTATTTAACATAAACAATATCTTAAACACTCCAGGAATTTTGTATATAAATTTAGCAAGTACTTCATATTAATCTCAGATTTTGTCAATCTAGCTTATATAGGCTGGATATGGTTTCTGTTCTGTCTCCTAGAAAAGATCATTCTAACACACATATCTTTTAATGGAGGATAGCCTGATAAAAATTCTGTTCTAAAAAGATAGAAAGAAAAAAATAATAATAAAAAATATATATATATATATATATATATATATATATATATATATGAGAGAGATTCCTAAAGATTAAATCAATATAAACTTTAAATGAAACTCCACAAAGGTATGGAGTTTTTTTCCTTTTAATGCTTTAAAACCTAGAGACTAAGAAGATAAAATGCCCATATGACAGCATTCTAAAATCCTCTTGGCAGCTTAGCCTTCACACTAAAAGAAAAAAAGATGTCAAGAGATATTGGGGAAGCTTGCAATGAAATTAAGCTTTGTTAAATCGCCTGTTATATTTCAGGTACCCTTTTGTCTGTGCTCAACCTTATCTCACTTAATCTTCAATACTTCTTAAATAGTATGAAGCAAACAATTACCCAGTAAGGTAAAGTAACTACCTCAAGGTAACAACAATGGCTTTAAATCCACATTAGTCAACTCCAAAGGTATAGGAAAAAGGAATCAATAAGGCTAATGAATTGCAAAATTTCATTAATGGTGAAAAGAATTTGAAGTCATTGTATAGAGTCTACTCGTCCTTTTTGTTAATATAATGAAATAACTGAGGCAGGCTAACTTTATTTTTGAGATTGTTTATTTAGCTCAATTCTGGGGGAGCAAAGGCAGGGTCCCAGCATCAGCTCTGCTCTTATAAGGACCTCCTGTCAAGAGGGTATGCAGGAGCAAGACAGCACACGATGAGTCAGGAAACCAGAGAGTGGGGTCCTGCAATCCATTCTGAAGGCACGTCCAACAACCTAAGGATCTCTCACTAGGTTCCATTGTTAAAGGTTCCCCACTTCCCACCCCCACATGGAAGAGCAGACCTCCAGCACATAAATCTTTGAAGGGACAAGCAATGTCCAAACCATAGCATAAGGTTTGTGATTGTTTGGAAGCTTTGGATTTTGTTATGGCCTTAGAATGGAAGGTGACCCATTAGAAACTAAGTCATAAGTGGTCATTGGGGATGAAAAGGTTGGTGGTTTCCTCTAGGATTAGGTACAAGTGATGTTAAGTGTTCCTAGACCATCAGATCTACCTAAGCATGCAAGATGTTTAGGGGCCTAGATCAAGTGCTGGTGCTCGTGAGTTCAAGAGAGCTGTCTTATGTGAACCCAATCCATAAGCAATTCTACCATGCATCAGGTTTTGTGGCCCTCTAAAACTATTGAATTGGTGTGGATTAGATTTGAGAATATACAGTAAGCCTGCAAAATTAAGAAAGGCAGGAAAGATTTGAAATAGTATGGGGAATGAAGTTCACAGCCAGATACAAGGGAGCAAAGAATTGCCCAAGTCTGAGCACCAGACCTGAGAATTTGAGACCACAAAGTGTGACATTAAAGTGGACTCACTCTGTTGATTGACTGCTTCCCTGTAGAAGGCAGTGCATGAGCTCAAAGTTCAGAATGGCTGGAGGTACGGACATAAATAGAGTGGTACAAGTAGCACTCATGACTCTGGTGTACAAAAATACACAGAGCACAAGTGATTATACATGATATGTGCCATTAGAGGGAAATAGAGAGGACCATTCTTCATAACTCTAAATTTTCACATTTTAATATGTCAAAATTGGGATGCATCTTTAAATGGGCAGCATCTTTCTTCATTGATGGCCAGGTAGTCATGGTGACATGGTTGTGGTTGTCTGCACATTCTTGAACTTGGTCATGGCTGTTCACAGTGTCTTCATTTCATTTTAGTTAGGTTCATTGTAGGTATTATAGGTATCAAGTTGTTGTTGTTGTTGTTGTTGGGTGCCATCGAGTCATGTCTGATGCATTGGAACCCTCATAGGGTTTTCAATGGATGATTGTTTTGGGATTGCCTCAGGAGTGGATTGCCATGTCCTTCTCCCATTTTTGAGGTGCTGGGAATCGAACTCAGGATCTTAGAGACTGCAGGGCAGCGCTCTACCAACTGAGCTAAATCCCAACCCGCTATCAAGTTGTAGCACCATTTAAAACACTTTCTAAAAAATACTCTATGATTTCTCATTGTGAAAAAAAATTGTTACATAATAAAGATGTGAAAATCTCACTGAGGCATGTATAATATGGAAACAATTATAGTGGTGATGTAAATATAATCACAAGTCCATATTGTTTATATGTGAAGCAGCAACCCAAGTATTTTACAGGACCAGTGACCACAAAGAGATGTAGCTGGTTATGTTTTTTCCTGAGATAACTGAAAAATGATTTCCCAGCACAAATCAATCAATGTAACTACAGGGAGGAGAAATTGCCAAGTTCCTGGGAACCGATGCATTCCAGTTCTCCTTGCTGTGTAACAGATCACTTCAAAACTAGGTGGTTTGGAACAATACTAATCATTGCACTTTCTCTCACAGCCTTTGTGGGACAAAGACTCTGGAAGGGTTTTCCTGGGTGGTTTTGACTCCAAGTCCCTCATGCAATTGCAGTGGAAGCGACTGGAGATGGGGCAGCTGACAGATGGAGTAGCTGGATGCTGGTCAGGTCAGGCATCTTTCTCTCTTTCTGTAGCATGGGAACCTCTCCTGGCTCTCTGCACAGGCTATTTGGAGCTCTCAAACTTCTTGATAGTCCCAGGTCAGTGTTTGCATGGCACCTGAAAGCTTCCAGAGTTAGTTTTCCAATGAGCAAGAAGAAGCTGAATCACCTTTGATGACGGGGATGTCACTTCTGCTACTCTCTGTTGGTTATGAGTCAGAAGGCTGCCCAGATCCAGAGAGAGGAATGTTAACTTCGCCTTTGGATTAGGGAATAGCAAGTTTCTGGAAGAGCATATGGCCAGGGAGCTATTGTTATATCTGTATTTGTAAAATACAATCTGCCACAAGATGTAAGACATGTCAAAGCAACAAGAAGCTGGCATTACCAATTCATTCACTCTACAGGACTTAACGGGGCTGGGATTTAGCTCAGTAGGTAGATTGCTGCGCTGCAGTCTCTGAGGCCCCGAGTTCAATTCCCAGCACCACAAAAATGAGAGAAGGACCTGGCAATCCACTCCCAAGGAAATCCCGAAGCACTCAGCCATCAAAAACCCTATGAGGGTCGCTATGAGTCGGATACTGACTCGACGGCACCTAACAACAACAACAACAACAGGACTTAATATTAACTAAAGCCTTGAACTTTAACTATAATTCCTATTAACTACCAGCTAACTTCCTGCAAGGTATGACTGAGTCAGGGGGAAAAAATGAAACTACAAGGTTATGTTAATTAAACTGTGGTGTTCTTGAAATATGTTGTCAGTGCTAGAGGTGTTACAGAGTTCAAATTCATGAACTATATGTCTTCTGTGTCTACATAATTTTAGCACAGCTCATTCATTAAATTAAAATAAGAATTCTAAGTGATAAGAACACCATGTCGTACTTCAACAGGCAACATTTTTTCTTAATGATGCACGAAATAATGATCTGTCTTACAATCCATGGCATCTTTTGCTTTGATGCTTTATACTAGGTGCCATGACGGTATAAAATCAGCCAAATTTTCCTTTCCCTGGAATAGTCAGAAAAGGTCACAGAGAGTAAATGGTCTTTGGACTTCTTTGTCTTTGGAAGGTAGAAATGAGACTTAAGGATAAAGCAGGAAATCAAAGAGTATATTTGAAAAGCACGTTAAATGGAGCCTCACCCCTCCACCAAGGCTTTGCTTCATCAATCTATATACGTGAGTCCTACTCTAATCAATCTTTCCACTTTTCCCTGTGGAATTCTTGCCGATCCTTCATGACTCCTTGCAGGTCCTATCAACTCCATATTGAGATTTTTTCATTGGCTGCCACTGGAGGTGGGGTGGGGTGGAGAGTCAGCATGTAGTATTGAGCTTTTTCTATTTTACATATTGAGGTTTTTTGTGTGTGAGATTCCTGGTAATGAATGGAGTTTAAAAAGTAAAAATAAAATTAAGATTATGAGTTGTTGCAATATACTACACATTCCTGTGCATAATCATATAGCCTCCCATGAACCAACCATCCTCCATTCCTTCAATTAATGGCTATTTGTTGAGCATCTTCTAGATTTTTGGTGCTGTGTGAACCAATGGCTGGCTACTCATGGTATATTTTGCTTCTTGGAAGTTCTGAGTCAAAGAAAAAAGAATAAAATTTGCAATTACAACATAGAAATTGACTCAGGAGACCGAGGCAGGAGGATTCTAGGTTCAAGGCCAGAGGCAGCTTATGTAACTTAGCACAACCCTGTCTGAAAGTAAAATATTTTTTTAAAAGGAGCTATGGGTTAAGCCTAATGGCAGAGCATTTGTTGTTGTTGTTGTTGGGTGCCGGCGAGTGGAGTCCGACTCATAGCGACCCCATGTACAGCAGATCGAAACACTTGACGATTCTGTGCCAGGCAAACCATCTTATTTATGTTTAAGCCCATTGTTGCAGACACTGTGTTAATCCATCTGGTGGAGGGTTTTCCTCTTTTCCGTTGACCTGCCACTCTTCCAAACATGATGTCCTTCTCCAGGGATTGTTCTCTCCTGACTACATGTCCGAAATATGTAAGA
>VMDO01013694.1:0-57271 GCA_007922755.1 Pedetes capensis | reverse complement strand
CTGGTCTTGTCACATATGGTCCTCCTGGGCTAGCTCCACTTACTGCACACAGCTTCCCTAGGCAGAGGCTTCCTGTTGCTGCCCTCTCCAACATCCTGGAGTCTCCATTGCTACTAAGGCTTCACTCACAAAGCTTCATGCACCATCTCTTCAGGGATCTCCGCAGGGCATCCAACCCTGGTACACATTACCTGGCCTCACAGGATATCTTCTAAAACCTTGGTGATGGCTGCCATAACCCTTAACCTCTTGCATTCTGCATTATAATATATAAAAATATAATATACCTTATATACTCATTATGTGCTACATAGACATTCATTTAATATTTTGTTTGTTGTTAGGTACCATCAAGTTGACTCTGAGTCATAGCAACCATATGTACAACAGAACGAAACACAGAAACACAATCTGATACTGTGCCAGGCACATGGTCATTTTTATGTTTATGCCATTGTTGTAGACACTGTGTTAATCCATCTAGTTGAGGGTTTTCCTTTTTCTTTTCTTTTCTTTTTCTTTCTTTCTTTCTTTTTTTTTTTTTTTGTTGTTGTTATTCACCAGCCACTCGTCCACACATGCTGTCCTTCTCTAGGGATTGATCCCTCCTGAGAATATGTCCAAAATATGTAAGAAGCAGTCTAGCTGTCCTTGATTCCAGGGAGCACTCTGCTTCTACTTCTTCTAGGACAGATCTGTTTGTTCCTTTGACATTCCATGGTATATTCATTATTTGTGTCCAGCACCATAATTCAGAACCATCAACCCTTTTCCTTTATCCTTTATTAAATATCTAGCTTTAACATATGACACAACTGAAAATACCATGACATGGTGTCAGGCACACCTTCATCTTTAATGTGACATCTCTACTTTTCAACAGTTTAAAGAGGTCTCTTGCAATAGATTTCCCAAGGCAATGCATCTTCTGATTTCTTGACTGCTGCTTCTACAGTTGATTGTAGAATTTAGTAAAGCAAAATCTTGGACAACCTCAATCTTTTCTCCATTTATTGTGAAGTTGCTGTGAAATGTTTAGCAAAATTTTACTTGCATGTAATATTAATGATATCATTTGATAATTTCCACATTCAGTTGGATCCGTTTTCTTGGGAATAAGCACAAACATGGATCTCTTCCAGTCAGTTGGCCAGGTAGCTGTTTTCCAAAGACCTTGGCATAAACGAGTGAGTACCTCAAGTGCTGCATCTGTTTGTTGAAACATCTCAATTGATATTCCATCAATTCCAGGAGCCTTGTGTTTCACCAATTCCTTCAAGGCAGCTTCCACTTCTTCCTTCCGTACCACTTGTTCCTGATCATATGCAACCTCTTGAAATAGTCGGTCATCCACCAGTTATTTTTAGTATGATGACTCTGTGTATTCCTTCCATTTTCTTTTGATGTTTCCTGTGTCATATAATATTTTCCCTGTTAGAATCCTTCACTATTGATACCCAAGGCTTAAATTTTTCTTCAATTCTTTAAGCTTAAGAAAAACAAAATATGTTCTTCCCTTTTGGTATTATATCTTGAGCTCTTTGGATATATCATTATAATATTTGATTTTGTTTTCTGGAATTGCCCTTTGAAATCTCATGTTTAGTTCTTTAACTGTATCATATCTTAGTTTTACTTTTAACTGCTTGATATTCAAGAGCATGTTTCAGAGTCTCTTTTGACATGCAATTTGGACTTTTCTTCTTTTCCCATCTTATTAAATAACATTTTGCTTTCCTCATGAATAATGTCTTTGATGTCATGCCATAACTCATCTGGTCTTCAGTTGTTAGTGTCTAACACATCTAATCTGTTCTTAAGCTGGTCTCTGTACCCAAATGGGATATGCTCAAAGTCATACGTTGGCTCTTGTACACTTGTTCTAATTGTCTTCACTTTCAGTTTGAACCTGCATGTGAATAGTTGATTATCTGATCCACAATCAGCACCTGGTCCTGTTCTGACATTTGACATTTGATCCACAAATGTAGTCAATTTGATTCCTGTGTATTCCTTTGGATGAATTCCATGTGCAGAGTCCTTGTTTGTGTTTGTAAAAAAATGTATTTGCAAAATAAAAGGTCACTGATATGACAGAATTCTATCATGCAATTTCCAATACCTTTTTTGTCACCAATGCCATATTTTCCATCTACTGAGCTGCCTTCATTTCTGACTTTTGCATCTCAGTCACCAGTAATTATCAGTACATCGTGATTGCACGTTCAACCTATTTCAGATCGCAGAAGCTGGTAAAAATATTCCCCGTGTTCATTTGTAGCCTTAGTGGTGGGTGTGTAAATTTGAATAATAGTCATATTAACTGGACTTCTTTGTAGGCATATGGATATTATTTTATTACTGACAGCATTGTACTTCAGCATAGATCTTGAGATGTCTTTTTTGATGATGAATGCAAGCCCATTTCTCTTTAATGTGCCATTCTAACAAAGTAAACCATATGATTATCTGATTCAGAATGGCCCATGTCAGTTCATTTTAGCTCACCAATGCCTAGAACGTCAATATTTATGAGCTCCATTTCTCTTTTGACAATTTCTAATTTTCCTTGATTCATACTATGTACATTCCATGTCCAATTATTAATGGATGTTTACGTTGTTCTTCTCACTTCAAGTCATGCCACATCAGCAAATGTGGGTCCCTGGGGCTTTACTCCATTCTATCATGAAGATAGACTCTATTTTAATGAGACAGCTGTTCCACAGTCATTTTTTGAGTGTCTTCCAACCTGGGGTCTCATTTTCCAGCAGTGTGTCATCAGACAGTGTTTCTGTGCTATTCCTAGGATTTTTCAGTGGATAATTTGTTTCAGGAGTGGGTTAGCCATGCCTTTCTGCCTACTCTGTCTTAGTCTTGAAGCTCAGCTGAAACCTGTCCACCATGGTTGACCCTGCTGGTATCTGTAGTACTGGTGGCAAAGCTTTCAGCATCACAGCAACATGCAAGACCCCACAGCACCACAAGCTGACAGACACAGGGGGAATCTCTTCAATAGAGATGAAAAAAGTCCACCTAAATTTCAGTTTACAACATTCTTAAGTTTCAGTGAAATAGATGCAGAAAGAAAAGCTGAACTTTAATACATACTAGATTATTGTTAGTATATTTCACAAAAACTGCAAGAGAGGACTTCAAATGTTCTTACCACAAAGAAATGATAAATATTTAAGGTGATGGATGTTCTAATGACCCTGACTTGATCATCATACAATGTATATATAGAGTAAATTTCATATCATATGCCCATGAACATGTATAATTATGATGTGCCAATCAAAAACATAAAAATAACTCAACCAAAGACAATGTATGTGCCTCATCACCCATGCACTAAATCATAGATGTGGATATCAACAAAGAAAACTAGAAAGTTGGGTCCTGCTCTCCCTAAGGGGTGCATTGTAATCTAATTAGAAAAATAGATTTATGTCCCAATTTTTTTATTATTTTATTTACCCAGATAAAGAATATGAAAACTAAGAAAAGAATTATTGATGGAAATTCAGAACAATCTGTTAGCAGTGATTTGATTTATGTACAGTTAAATCTCTCTTGAGAAACATTTTGTGTAGCAGCATAAATAAGAATAGCTGCCTGAGAAGTACAGCAAGCACTGATTGTCATTTCTTCAAGCCACATTCGGATAGATAAGACAGAGAAATTCATATTGCTGGATGCACAGAGGAAGAGGACAAGTATTATACAAAATTATGAGTGGAATAGAAAGGAGACATTTAGACGTCAGGTAAGGAAGAAGCAACATCTAAACATTCATGTTTTTAATGGTTTCCCAGAAACACGTATCTGTCAGCTTGTTGTACTGTGGGGTCTTACATGTTGCTGTGATGCTGAAAGCTATGGTACCATTATTTCAGATACCAGCATGGCCACCCATGAAGGACAGGTTTCAGCTAAACTTTCAGACTAAGACAGACAGAAGGACCTAGCAACCCATTCCTAAAATAATTACCCATTGAAAACTCTATGACTAGCAGAGTGCCAGAATATGATCCCCCAGACTGAATGGCATTCAAGAAATAACTGGGGAAGAGTAGACCTTAATGACAGGTTTGGAGTAAAGCCCATGGAAGCTCCAGTTGCTGATGTGATGTGACTCAAAATGAGAAGAAATATAGTGTCGGCAACATTAGACTCAAACAAAAAGATCATGTGCATGGCAGTGTCGGGTAGTGTTTCATTCTGCTATACATAGGGTAGCTATGAGTCAGATTCAACTCCATGTCATGGCTTATAACAACAACAGAAAAAATAAAGATACAATAAAAGAACTTTTTGAACTAAAGAAGGAATCTACAAATGCAGACAAAAGTGTACCTGCACTGAAACATAGCGTAGTGGCTTTAAATTGTCACAAGTCAGTATGTTCTTGCCATCCTAATTTGAGTGAAACCATTTTGTATATTAATCATTCAATATCTTTATTATTTATGATTACTAATTCTGAATAAATGACTTTATTTTTTTTTACATTGCTATAACTGAAAACTTATCCAAAGAGTAGCAAAACAATTTAAAGCTTTAACAGTTATAATTTACAAATTAATAAACATTTCTTGGTATATTTTATTTTATTTATTTTTGCAGTACTAGGGGATTGTGCCTGCAGCTGTAGCCCTGTGGCATCTGATCCCGTCAGATCTCACAAGCTAAGCAGTGTCGGGCCTGGTTAGTACCTGGATGGGAGACCGCCTGGGAACACCAGAAGCTGTAGGCTTGGGAGAAGGACCTGGCAACCCCCTCCCAAAAATCAATCTGCCATTGAAAACCCTATGAATAGCAGAGAAGCACTGACAATCGTGTTTCCCCTGTTGTACAGAGGGTTGCTATGAGTCGGATGCTGACTCAACGGCACCTAACAACAACAACAAAGGGAATTGAACCCAGGGCTTCACACATATAAGTCAAGTGCTCTAACAGTGAGCGGCTTTCCCAGCCCCCTTTTCATTTGACTCTATTTTGAGACGTGGTCTCACTGAGTTATCAGGCTGCCTCTGATCTCAAACTTATTATCCTCCTGCTTCATCATCCGAAGTGACTGAGATTACAGGTGTATGCCACAGTCCCTAGTTTTGTGGGTATATTTTAACATGGACATTAGGCTTTTTCAATGTGTATATGCTATCAAATAATTGAAATAGTTTTCTATTGATCAGAATTACTGTATCTGATTATTGTATTCATTTCCTCAATTTTAATCATGCAATTGGATTATGTCATGCTGAAATGCTGATTTGATTATTTTGGTCAAATTTTATATAATGTGAAAATCATATTAGGGGATTTGGGAAGAAGAAAGGTAGATATATATGATGATGTGGATCTCATACCACAATAAAGACAATGCTAGGAGAATAATATTATGTCAAATGACTGCAAAATCCATTTTTAATTGAAATTATTTGGAGGTGTAAATAGCATCAGTTTTCCAAAAGGATAGAATTAATTGTCTTTGAGTGTCCATAAATAACTGTACAGTTCTAGGCTCTGAATGAGAAATGAATCCATCAGTGAATGAACATTACACCACTTCTTCTGAGTTCCCTCAAAAGTAAAGGAGGATCAGCCTTGATTAGTCCTTAGAAGGGAGACTGCCTGGGAATACCAGAATAGCAGGTGATGTAAGCTTCGGAGATGGACCCGGCAGCCCACGAAACAATCAGCCAATGAAAACACTATGAATAGCAGAGAAGCACTGACAACTGTGCTGGGCATGGCGCAGTGTCAGATAGTGTTTCCTTCTGTTGTATATAGGGTCGCTATGAGTCAAACCTGACTTGAAGTCACCTAACAACTACTTTGAGGAGGCAACTCTTCCCCAGTCATTTCTTGAATGCTCTAAATTTTCCTATGAAAGTTGCACTCCTTCTTGTCCTCGTAGCAAGTATAGATTACAGTAAAAACCACCCTGGCATCCAGTCCTGGCAGATCTTGGAAGCTAAGCAGAGTCAGGCCTAGTTAGTCCTTGGACAGGTGACCGCCTGGGGATACCAGGTGCTGTAGGTTTGGGAGAAGGACCTGGCAGGCCATTCCTGAAACAGTCAACCATAGAAAACCCTATGAATAGCAGAGAAGCACTGACATAGTGCCTGGCATGGCACAGTGTCAAGTAGTGTTTGGTCTGTTGTACATAGGGTCACTTTGAGTTGGACCCAACGGAGTGGCACCTAACAGACAACAACATTAACAAAACATAGCCATAAGTTTTATGCTATTTAAATATATATTTGAAAGTCATTAGCTGGGCACAGTGGTATATGCCTTACATCCTGGCCACTCAGGAGTGGAGGCAGGAGTCTTGCAGGTTTGAGACCAAAGGCAGCCTATGTAACTTAGCCAGACTCTGTCTCAATTTAAAAAATAAAGGGACTAGTGGTGCAGCTCAGTGGCAGAGCGCTTACAATGTATGTACAAAGCCCTGGGTTCAGCACCACTGTACCACAAACAAAAAAAGAAAAAAAAAGAAAAAGAAGAAATTCATCATTTCATTCAATAAAAATCATTCTGTAAATTTTATTTAGTATTTATAATTATATCAGGAATTATCAGTAAATTCTTAAGTCTAATAAGCTCAAATATATATGGAAATATATTCAATTTAAGTCATGTTTTAATAAAATTTTATTTCATTTCTTTCAAATATTTCAAATAACATAATCTTCATCTATTTATTCTAATTCTTAGAATCTATTGAGGTTGCTTGTGCCAGAAAAAAGTATTTGTAATATGATGAATGTAGTTAGTATATTGTCATATATTCAGGGAAGTGAATTTAATGGATTTTTTCCATCTTGTAAAATTCACTGAATATTTGTGTCAGCCATTTTTCTTATTGCTGTGACAAAGTGTCAGACATAAACAACTTAAAGGAGGAAAGATGTGTTTTTGCTCATGGTTTCTGATAGATGAATCCATGTGCTTAGCCTGATGTGCTTGGACAGAATATCATGGCATCAGGAATATGGAGCTTAGGAGCCTCTTCGTCTCATGGCATATAGGAAGCAGAAAGCAAGAGAGAAGCATAACATTCCATGTATAACATTCCATGGACAACATTCCATCCCAGTATAACATTCCATGACATGACCCCAGTGACTTACTTCCTTCAGCCAAACCCCACCTCCCAAAGTTTCCACAGATTCCCAAAATAGCACCACTAGCTGGGGATGAGGCATTCAACACACAAGGCAATAGAGGACATTTCCTATTCAAACCATTACAATATTGAAATAAAATTTATATAAACCAAATCATTTAATTTTTAGGTTCATGAAACAGTTCCTAACATTACAAAAAAGTTTCATTACTCCAATTATCCAAAAGAGAATAATTCATTTTATAGCACATACCAGATCAATAATGTCATACATAAGTTGTGCGTACGTAAATGATAAGAATGAGTAAGTTCGATAATGATTTCATTAACTCATTTTAATTGTGACTCAGAGATGAAAATGCAGGCAACTTGATTTATGTGCTAAAATATGTTGCTTTAAAATATAATGGGTTGTGAATTATATTTCTGAGAAGCACTGTTGGATTCCCAGTGAGATGGTGAACTGCTTCCTTATGCCAGGAAAGTCTGACATCAAATAAGTGCTATTAATCTGGAGAACAGTAAATAATTAGGCCCAGAGTGTGGTCATTTATATTTTATAGAGAGATGTAATAAATATGAATGCTTTGGTAAAATAAAATGTTATGTCTTCGTAATTTAGTCTTATATTTAACTGGTAATCATTTTAAGAGTTCATTAGATGTTTTCTGAATTTTTGTTTTGCTGTTTGACTTTAACGCTAAGTTTATTTAGACAGACGTTTTTAAATTTAATTATAAATATAAATATTCTTTTCCTAGAACTTAATCATTTGATTATATACTTACATTATATCTGTATGGCATAGGATGACTAAATTGGGACTATAAACTTGCATGGATTTGTTTATTATTGACTACTTTTGACTACTTGGATTCCCATTCTGAGGTAAGGTTTTTTGGTGACGGATGGTAGTGTTTTCTTTTTTCTTTCTTTCTTTTTTTTTTTTTTTCCCTCTATACTGGAGTTGATCCCAGGGCCTCATGCATGCTAGGGAAATGCTATACCATTGAGCTGCACCCTTATCCCCTTCATATTTTCTATTTTGTGACAGGATTTTGCTAAATTGAATAGGCTGCCTCTGGGTTATCCTTAGGTCCTACCACCTCAGCCTCCCCATTCACTAGTATTACAGGTATGTGCTATAACATTTGAGGTTAATTTTAAGGCCTACCACTGTTTAATGCTAGAACGGGGCAGTAGTTTTACCTGTAGTGAATTATTTCATTAACGTAGTTAGAAAATAAAAATTCATTTCTGATGTCTTTTTGGTAGAGTAGGGTTAGAAGAAGTGTTCTAAATACAGCACCTCACATTGATAAGTGTATCATACAAGGGAGGGGAAAACCGGAAATTAGAAGTCTGACTCTGTTCGTATTTACTTTATATTTTATAATAAAGAATTTAAGAACATAGGATGTACAGCCAGAATGTTAGGGTTCAAATCTTGAATCAAACATCCAGGAGCTATGTGACATTGGTCAAATTATTTAAACTTCCTTTGCCTTTGTTCCCTTATCTATCAGTTGGGCATATTATTCATCAGTGTTATTATCATCATCAGAATTACCATTAAAACTATATAATAGGGCCCAGTCTGTAGTGCTTGAAACAGAAATATGAGTAAGTCATGACCTTTGACCAGAAAAATAACTCTAGGGCTAAAATTGTGATAACATTAATGGATCAGTATCAACATCAACATATATCTTTTCTCCCAGAGAGCAATCATAAAATAATAGAATTCATTTATCAATTTATTTTATTTTATTTCATTTTTTGCAGCACTAACAAGGCCTTGCATATGCTATGCAAGCACTCTATCTCTGACCTGCACCCCAGCCACATTTTTACTTTTTATTTTGAGATAAGGTTTCATTAAATTGTATAGGCCACTTCTTGCCTCAAACTCATGATCCTTTTGACTTAGCCTCCCTAGTTGCTGGGATTACAGGTGTGGGCAATGACACCTGGATAAAATAGAATTATAAATAAACCAATCAGTAAGAATATAGGACAACTAGAAATATTTCTAAGAGTCGCTCTCACAAATATAGTAATTGTTGAAAATTCAGATGTTGTCATAATTAAATCTGTAAAAGAAGAAAGAAGATAAAACTCAGTAGATCGCTGAGGCTGGAGGATCACAGGTTGAAGGAAAGAGGCATCCTGTGAAAATTAGTAAGATCTTGATTCAAAATAACAAAAAAGAGTTTGGGTGTGCAGTTCAGTGATACAGCACTTGCCTAGTGCTCACAAGGCCCTGAGTTTATCTCCCAAGTATGAAAGACAGAGAGAGAAAGTGGGGGGAGGAGAGAGAAAGAAAGATACAGGAAGGAAGAGAAAGGAAGGGAGGAAGGAAGAGAAAAGGAAAGAAGGAAAGAAAAGGAAGAAAAGAAAAGAATGGAAGGAAAGAGAAATAGAGAGGGAAAGAGAGAGAGAGAAAAAGCTGAGTAGGTAAGAAGACTTGTAAGGGAGCACTCACTCAGAGGTAGCACCAACGTGGATAATGGATTTCTGAAGCAACAGTAGGGTAATTCCTTTCCTTTGAGTGAGTGGGTGGTGCGCTCATACTCCACCTCCAACTCGTGCTGAAAGGCAAAAGAGTGTGTTGACTCTTTTGCCTTTTGGAAGTAGCAGCAAGTCTCAATAGTAGCTGCTATCTAGGAGAAGGAACATTTATTTCATCTGAAGGCTCAGCTTCACTTTAATTATGGTGTCTTTTAAAACTCATGTTGAATTTTAAGCCTATTGAAAGGTACTGAGAGGGTACAACTCATCTGACTATGAGGTTTACAGGTGGGGACTTTGGAGGACTTTAGGTGTGTCAGTTTTGGTTCATCAGTTGTAACAAATGTACCACTATGGTGGGGGATATTGATAATAGAGGTGGCTGTGTATGTGGTGGGGCAAGGAGTGTATGGAGAACCTCTGATACACAATTGAGAGATGTACAAATAGGTTAACTATGATGGTCTTGTTTGTGACCATGAAAATCTCCCTCTCTACCTCTGGAAATCTTCTTAGTCACGTTTTCTGGATTTTTTAAAAGAAGAGTGACTATACCAAGTTTGATATCTAGACATTAAGATTAAAAATTCCATTTCAAGTAATAGTGGTCTAGGTAATTCCAAACACTCCCTTCTGAGAACAAGGAAACTCAAATTAAAAATATTAAAATAATAATACCTCTTGGAAGGTATTAGAAACCCATCAAGGCAGGAAGGGTCTTCAGTACCAAGATCAGAATGGAAGAGATGCCAGGAAAGTTGTTCCTAGCGTTCGTTTTCTTTTTTCTTGATTAGGACGTGGCTGATAAAAAGTAATTTCCTGTAGATACTAGCTGAGGTTGGTTTACTTGTTTTTGTTTTTGTTTTCCCATGATGTTCAAGAGAGCAAGTGGAAGTTGGGATCTTCAAAAATAGAATTCATGACTCTCAGTTATAAAACCAAAGGACTGCACCTTAGAAGTGTAACTGAATCTGACACATTATAGGACCTAAACTTAGATGTGTATCATACCATCAACTAGCCTTAGCCTAGCTCTTGGCCTGAAGCATAAATCTGTCTTCTCTAAAGGAAAAAAAACAAAAACAAAAACACTTCATGATGCATCTAATTTGTTTTATAATTTTTTAGAAAATAAGGCAGCACTACCGAGCACTGTAATCCCAGCACCTCGGGAGGCAGAGGCTGGGGGATTACAAGCTTGAGACCAGAGACAGTCTGCGTAATTTAGCGAAACCCTATTTCAAAAAAATAATAAATAAATAAATAAATAAATAATTGGGCTGGGGGTGCAGCTCAGTGGTACAGCACCTGCAAAGCATGCAAGCACGAGGCCCTGAGTTCAAACCTCAGCACTACACACACACACACACACACACACACACACACACACACACACACACACACACACACCATGAATATAAACCAAGAAAAACCATTACCAGTACAAATAATTTCAGCCGGGAACTATCAGATAGGTACTTTAAAGCAATGTTATTCAGAAAATCTAAGAAAACACAAGGTTAAATTTGATGTTACCCTGAAGAAATGTAACAATAAAAGAAGAATCAAATGTAAAATCTAGAATGAAGAAAACAAATTTAGGATTTTGGAAGATGGCAGACTAGTGGCACCGACGGAGAATCTCTGGGGGCCAGAGCAGGATAGCTGGAGAGCGGCTACTCCTCAAAGTGGATGCTGTCAGGAAGACCCTGAGGTTTCTGTAATGAACAGACAGAACCTTATAAAAGTAGAAATCATCCACTTCTAATCAATATGGAGGAGCAGACTTGGATATAACCTTCCATCTAAAGGCATACTAATAAGAAAAGCCAGTAAAATATAAAAAATGAAACAATGGCATTCAAGACAGTAGACGTGAGACAATAAAGAAGGAATATCTTTGAGGTGATGGAGACAAGAGTCTAGAAAAAACAAGATAAATTCACAACTGTACAGGAAAGGAGGGAGCTTCACCGAGAAAATTCCAGACTTCTGTGTTGTGCCTCCCTTGTCTATTCAACCAGGTGCTAATTAATGCATAAGTGAGGCAAATTGTCCCTTGGCCTGAGAAGGGGCCATCTGACAGAATGGAAAGGAACGGTGCCCAGTATTGAGACAGAATCAGGAGTGTTGGGTCTTCTCTCCAGCCATAATGGAAAGCTTGATGAAAAATTGTTGGTTTTAGCTGAAAAGATACCCAGTTCTTTTTAGACCTTGAGATAAACTCCGCTAGATTTCATTTTTGAGTGAAGTAAGTCCATTTCTTTCCTGGCTGACACTCAGAGCTTGTTACATAAGAAGCTTGCTCTCATGTAAGAAGTTGAAACTGCAGCAAAATTTTCTTTGTTTTCACTGAGATTCAAAACTTGATGGAGCAGATCAATATTTCTCATCTTGAGTCCATAGCCAGACTTTTCCGCACAGAGTACTTCCTCTTCTCGCAGTGTCAGTGTCCAAGGCTGGGCACACACTTTATTGTGCAGCCCTGCTATCTGGCCTCATGCTTCTGTTGAGAGGGAAGGAAAAAAATTTATCCTTTCAGTTTGGTCCTTGCAGTTCTTCTCGATGCTTCTCAGTGAGATCTGAGACTTGCTGCTACTTCCATCACTCTGAAGCCCACATGAAAATGAAAACATTTCATATTTTCCTTTGGAAACATGTCTTTTCCAGTGATGGGCTATCTGTCTATTTCCACTTGAATGAAAATATTTTCTCTAGCATCCTTAAGAATCTTGTCCATCTGGTTCACATGATGAGATCTTTCTGCTTAGTATGTCCCGTTCATCAGCTGTCCTTCCTCTTCAGACCAGACATAGTATGTCGCTTATTATCTGTTGAAAATGTTGCTATAATTACGTTTCACTCTAGAGCACCTCGTGAGATATCTTCCTCTGCTAAGCCACCGGACAACTCAATGGAGCAAAAAAAAAAAAAAAATGCATTCTTTATGCCATTGTACACATAACTGCTTGAAAATTTTCAGTTGATCTTGCCTTTCATCAATAGCCATTTTGTAGCATCATCCAGAATTGTTTTCTATTTCATAATCAAGAGTTTTTGACAAAACATGAATTTAGCTGTGTTGTTTGCTTATTTTGCAACCACATAGGTAAAAAAAAAACTTCTCAGAGAATCAAACGTTTATGGGTCCCATGATTATAGATGCCAGTACCATTTCTTCATGATACCTGTTTTATGTACAGATATGAATATAGGACTTTAAATATACCCATGCCACACTGCATTTTGTAATCACATTTTATTCAATCTAATTTACATATGGGGGCTGGGATTTAGCTCAGTTGGTAGAGCGCTGCGCTGCAGTCTCTGAGGTCCTGAGTTCAACTCCCAGCACCACAAAAATGGGAGAAGGACCTAGCAATCCACTCCCAAGGCAATCCCAAAACAGTAAGCCATTGGAAACCCTATGAGGATCGCTATGAGTCCGATGCCGACTTGAGGGCACCTAACAACAACAATTTACATATGAAGGTTATTAGGTCCTCACTAACTGGGTCTTTTTCTCAGCTGGACAAAAATTTCACTAGTAAATAACTTGTTCTCTAATCCTTTTCACAGAATGAGAATTTTGTTTATTTTTTGAAATATTTGCTATTTGATCTCAGTAGCCACTTAAAATAATCACCACCTTTGCCTATTCATTAACACTGTGTTATGGTTAAGTCTTTCTTGGTTTTACATGAACCATTGCATTCTTTGTGCACTGCTTTTCACGAGTAACTCACAGTGGGATAGGACACCAGGGGCTGCTGTCCCTCACCCATCCCACTGGTGAGTAGCCACCTTTATAACGTGGGCTTCTCGTGTGTCCCCTGGTGCAACACATAAAGTGAAACGGGCCAGCTGACTGGAAGTCAGTCTGCATCAGTAATCTCATTAGAATCGTTCATTGGCTGACACTTGTAATCATCCTTTATTTCATGTCACATCTTTTCTCAATAAACATCATATAGATCATATAGCTCAGTTGGTAGAGAGCTACTTTGCACCCTGTGAGGGCCGGGGTTCAATTGCCAGTGCTGCAAAAAAATCGAAGGACCTGGAAGCCCACTTCCAAAAACAATCCTGAAACAGTCAACCATTGAAAACCCTATGAAGTAGCAGAGAAGCCCTGACATAGTGTCAGGCATGGCACAGTGTCAGGGAGTGTTTTGTTCTATTATATACGGAGTCACTATAAGTTGGACCTGACTCAGTGGCACCTAACAATAATAACAGGCCAATCAAACATTTGCAAAACACAACTTCACAGAAAATGCAAAAAGAAATAAATGCTAAAGAACTGATTAAGCACTAACAAAATGTTAAGTACTTCTATTCCCATTTACCTCTGACCTTTATAATCCATGTGTGTAATTCATAAAATAGCAAAATGGTAAAGAAGAAATGCTGATTTGTGCCCACAAACATACTTCTTTTACTTTGTAAATTCTTATAATCTATTTTATACTGGAAGACTTTTTGCCTTAAAAATTAGTCAAACGCGTGTAAAGCAAATTGGGGAGAATTAATTCAGGAAGAGACTAATATTTTCAGTCTACTAATATATTTTATGTATAATAGAACATTCACTACTTACCAATAGACACTTCAGTTTCTGTCCAAAAACTAGATTTGGAATCAAGTAAAGTGCTTTCTTTCTTTTTCTTCTTCTTCTTCTTCTTCTTCTTCTTCTTCTTCTTCTTCTTCTTCTTCTTCTTCTTCTTTTTTTTCCTTTTTTTGTTGTTGTTGTTGGTAGTGAGTAGTTGAACTAGGGCCCTCACATATGCTTTTTGTAGACACCCAACCACTGAGCCATACCTCTAGCCCACTTTTTATTTTGTATTTTGAAGCAGAGTCTAAGTTAAGCAGGCTGCCTCCTGCCTTGAACTTGCAATCCTCCTGACTCTGCCTCCTGAGTCAGTGAAATTAAAGGCATGAGCCACTGCCCAGCTCAAGTAAACATCTTTCTAATGCACACTGCCCTGAAGTACTGAGGGATATCCAACAAAATAATTAACCATACACCTTGAGAATCGTGAAGCATAAAAAGTAAAAGAGTACCTTTAAAATCATAATCTCTTACAAAAGTATTTAGGGAAATTCTCTGGAGCCCTAATGGTTCTGTAAAACTCCCACTGAGCCACTCCAGAAAACAAGATAAAACTCATTCTATTCGCATATTTTTTTATTTAATGTGTATGGGTGAGTTTGATGAGGTCGGGGTTGAGAATACAACGTCTAGAAGAATTAGTCAGGAGTTAAAGCGGACAGCAAAAGAAATATGAGATACACATGACACATTTTTGTGCAAATCAGTATGATTTAAAGCTCTTTGAATATTTTCAAAGGCAATGTCTCAACAAATTTGAGAAGACAGCCTCAAGCAAAGTCACCCCATGCTATGTAAAAATTAAATCCTCCTTTTTCTAGCATGTCATATACATTCTCTGAAAACCAACCAAACCATCGTAGTCCTTCTGGGGATATATGTGCATGTGGAAGTAGGTATGGGTGTATACATATATTTGAACTACAATTTGACTGCCTGGCCATGACATGTAAATAGATGTATGGCTGGATGCAATGGCGTATGTCCAAACCCAGCGACTTGGGCGGCTGGGACTGCAGGATTGCAGGCTGAAGGCAAAAGGCAGCCTGCACAACTTAACAAGACCATGTGTCAAAATAAAAACAGTAAAGAAGGGGTTGGGGATCCAGCTCAATTGCAGAGAACTTGCCTAGTTTGTATAATTCCCTGGGTCAAACCCCAGTACTACAAAAACAAAACAAAACAAAAAACAGGTAAATAAATGTATGGAGCGCTAATGCTCAACCAAGAAACCCACCATTGACAGGAACATAATTAGTACAGAGTATGGGCAGCGGTACAGAGGTTACTCAGAAATTAAAACGAGAAGCCTGGCACAGTGGCACACATATTAAATCTCAGAGACCCAGGAGGCAGTGGCAGGAGGATTGCAAATGTGTGGCTAGAGGAAGCCTGCATGACTTAGTGAGGCCCTGTCTTAAGATAAAAAACTTTGTTGGGCGCAGTGGCGCGTGCCTGTAATACCAGTGGCTCGGGAGGCGGAGGCAGGAGGATTGCAAGTTCAAGACCAGAGACAGTCTGTGTAACTCAGGGAGACCCTGTCTCAAAAAGTAAAAAATGGGCTGGGGGTATAGCTCAGTGGTCCAGCACTTGCAGAGCATGCAGGCGTGAGGCCCTGGGTCCAACCCTCAGTACCACACACACAGACCAAAAAGAAAAAAAAAGATAAAAAAATTTAAAAGGGGGCTAAGGATGAAGCTGAGTGATAAAGTTCTTGCAAAGTATGTTTGAGGTTCTGGGTTCAACCCCCAAGTACTGCAAGTAAATAAATAAAACTACAATTACCATAATATCTAACAATTTCTCCACTATGTATATATGCAAAGGAAACTAAATCAGTATGTAGAAGAGACATCTGCTCTTCCATATACACTGAAGCATTATCCACAGTCATCAAGACATAAAATCAAGCTAACTGTTTATCAACAGAAGAATCAATAAAGAAAATGTTTTACCTATATGCCATGGAGTATTATTAGGCCATTAAAAGGGTGAAATCCTGCCTTTGTAACAACATAGATGAGCCTGGAAGACATAAAGTGAAATAAGCCAGGCACATAAGACAAGTACTTCCTGATCTCACCATATGTGGAATACAAGAAAGTTGATCTCATAGAAGTATAAAGTAGAATAATGATTATGAGAGACTTGGGTAGAGTGTTGGGAGGGGTGGATGAGGTGGGTTTGGTTAGCAGGTACAAAGTTAGAAGAAATATGTTACTACTATAACGCACTGTTTTGTGACTGTGGTTAAAAATAATACGTCGTATATTTCAAAATCACTGGACCAATCTTGAGTATTTTCACTGCAAAGAAATAATAAATGATATTCTAGTTATTCTAAGCCTGAAGCCATATGCTAAGCAGGGTTGGGCCTGGTTAGTACCTGGATGAGAGATCACCTGGGAACACCAGAAACTATAGGCTTGAGAGAAGGCCCCTGCAACCCACTCTCAAAAATCAATCCACCATTGAAAACCCTATGAATAGTGGAGAAACACTGACAATAGTGTGTCACCTGTTGTACGTGGGGTTGCTATGAGTCAGACACTGACTGGATGGCACCTAACAAGAAGTTATTCTAATATTCAATAATGTGCAACAATTTCTCATTTCTCCACCAGATGGCACCATTTCACTATTTATCAGCAAGGTCTACTCAATCTCATACACTCAAATTAATCAGATATTGAAACAAGTAAAATCTCTAAATGTTGTTGGTGTTTTACAAAAATCGGTTTATATTTGCCTAATATATATTTAATCCATCTCACCAAATTTAACCAGTAAATAAAGAATGATAATTAAAAGGTAAATAACTCCACAACTCACATCTCACCAAATTTAACCAGTAAATAAAGAATGATAATTAAAAGGTAAATAACTCCACAACAGTACCTTAATCCTATCATAATTTATCATACTTCACGTCTCTAATCTACCACAGGTCACTAATACATGGTTTATATTTGTAAGAAAAGTAGCTCAAGTGTTACTATGCCTCCATAAATATTTTAGTTTTAAATAGAGCTTTCAGAATTTCAAAACATCTCCCCCTGTGTTTTGCCTCATAGTGCCCTTGGAAGCAAATGTTGCTTTTTTTCTGGAAAAAGGCCCCCTGGGAGGCTGAATACCTTGTTCCTAGTAACAAAATTCATCTCAGAATCTGAGCAGTTTTAGAAATTAGATGTTTTGTTTTACATATTTCTTAAATACAGTGTTTAAAAATCCAGAAAAGAATCTAGAGGATGAAGTTATAATCATGAACTATGAATTGACATTGTGCTCCAGTTTTATTATAAGTAAATATTACATTAGAAAGTGAGGCCTAATTGTCCCTTCTAAAACAAGTTTCCCTCCTTAGTCAAAGATAAAATCATGAAGGCAATCCCCATCCTAAACTAAATATTTTTCCTGTGTAAGTTTCATAATATTGCTTTGCATGTAAGGATTAATAAATAGTAGGCTTTATAATAGTATCATTCTATCTATGTGGTTCTTCAATTTGCATTAATTTACCCAACATAGTTTATGTGTTCTATTTAAATTAGTATACAAACATCTGTTTTCTTAGGTAAATGTAAAGTTACCTTTAACAATTATAACACCATGATAGACATTCTTCTTAACATTTTTGAGTTGATTTCTATTTTTACAAAATTGTTGAAAAACATAATATGCATATTTATTTCTAAATGTGTACTTTGGAGTCTCAAGTAAATATTTAGAAGAGAAATTGCTGGTTCGAAAGGTATATGCATTTTCTACTTTAATATACATTGTTTTCTAAATTTTACTCTGAAGCCTGTGTATTCATATTAAACTTACAATCACTTGATATTAAACTTCTAAATAGCGGAGAAGCACTGACAATAGTGTTTCACCTGTTGTATGTGGTCAATGTTGTACTTTTGTCAATGAAGATATTTTTGATAGAGAAATTCCCCATCAGAGGCACACAAGCAAGAGAGAACAGTTTGTTCTGCCAGGAGCAAGTTTACTGGGAGCAAGCGAGGTGAGAGGAAGTACCTACTCAGGTGGCAGCAGCACATTTGAAGGGGGTTCTTGGGGCTGGGGTGCTGCTGCTACAAGCTGAATAGGGCCAGGGGTTTTGTAGAATTGTCAGGGCTTTGGTGGGGAATTGGCAGGATACAGGTGGGGAAATGTCTTTAAAGAGAAAGGTAGGGGGAGAGGCAACAGGTTGTTGACATCTGGCCATCTGATCTGACCTTGAGTTTCATCTTTGCTGTCTGGCACCTTACCTGGGGGTCCTGTTTTCTCTGGTCTGGGGCTTCTGACTTTGGAGGCCAGTTTGTATGGCCCTTTATTCTTTCAGTTTTGTATTAGGCATAGTTTCCTTGCTTCAGACATAAGAAAGGAGATGTTTTGGTTGAGTTCTGTCCCCCTGAAAAAGATACTCTGAAGTCCTGACCCCTAGTAACTTAGAATGTGACCATATTTGGCAGAGCTAAAGGAATTTGGATGTGGTCAGTAGGGCCCTAATACGATAGGCCCAGTGTCCTCATAAAAAGGAAAGTGAGGACATTAAGACAAACATGCCCAGAGGCAAGAAGATGTAAAAGCCACAGGGAGAATGCAGTGCCACTTGCAGGAGGGTGACCTGTGGTGTAGGGATGGAGGACCGAATCAAAAACGCACTGAAGTGGCAAAAGGCAAGGGCTGCATTCCCTTAAGGTTTCCTAGGGAGCATGGCCTTTTTACCACTTCGATCTTGTACTTTTCACCGCCTGAACTGTGAGAGAAAAAATAAATGTATACTGTTCTGAACCAGTAAGTTCATAGTATTTTGTTACAGCAAGCTAAGAAGATAGAGAAACTAACAGTTTCTGAAGGGTTCTCATTCCTTGTACATACACCCCTTTCTCCCTTTATGCTATCAAACACTAACCTAGGTGCTGTGGTGAAGGGATACTTCAAATACAAAGTCCTAAATCTGTTGACTGTGAAATAAACAGATTATATGGGCTTAATCTCTCACATGAACTCACTGCATGAGGATAGAGGAGTGAAGGGTAGATCTACAACTGAAGGAATGCCAGAGATTGCCAGCAAACCACCAGAGGCCAGGGCACAGGCCAGGCATAGATTGCCTTTCCCAGGCCTCAGGGTAAACCAATCCTGCCAATACCTGGGATTCAGACTCCTGACCATCAGAACTGGGAGAGATTGGGCCAGGTGCTCTGGTGCACACCTGTAATCCCAGTGGCTTGGGAGGCAGAGGCAGGAGGATTGCAAGTTCGAGACCAGAAGCAATCTGTGTAATTTAGCAAGACCTTGTCTCAAAGAAAAAAAATAAATAAATAAAAATAAATAACTAAAAATAATAAATAAATAAATAAATAATTGGGCTGGGGTTGCAGCTCAGTGGTCCAGCACTTGCAAAGCATGCAAGCACAGGGCCCTGGGTTCAACCCTAGTACTGGGGGAAAAAAAACCACAAGAGATTAAATTTATATATCCTAAAACACCTAGTTTGTGGGTTTTTGTCATAGTAGCTCTGGAAAACAAATATATTACTAACAGCAGAAGTGTTTTTGTCTAAGCCATTTCTGGGATGGCGCAGCCTCCCTATCATTTCCCCTTCCTAAAATTCACACCTTTTTATGTTCCCTTAGTTTCTCAAACATGAAACACTTCACTAAATCTTGCCTCTGGAAAGTCTTGAAATTTACCTAAAAAAGCCGGGTACCATGGCACACACATGAAATCTCAGCAACCCAGGAGGCTGAGGCATGAGGATCCTCAGTTTGAGGCCAGAGGCAGCCTGTGCAATTTAGTAAAGACCCTGACTCGAAAAAAATTAGAAATTGGTGGGGAGTGCAGCCCAGTGGCAGAGACCTTACAGATGTATGTGTGGGGTCCTGGGTTTGACTGCCAAGTGCCACAAATCAGTCAATCAATTAATAAAATATACTGCCTTAGATGAAATATCATTAAAGAAATCCTTCATTTATTAAATTTTTTATGCTCATGAAACTGGAAAACTACAGCAGAAGATACCTGTACTCTATGGTACTGCTTCATGGTGTTTTCTTGCTAGCTTAACCAAAATGCTACACAAGAAACCTGTATATATTTACAGGAAATGTGACATTTTGTAAATGGTAGTATGTATGGCCTGTGGCAGTGGAAAAGGAGATTTCTCATTTTGTTCTTTCTCAATCATTTTAAACTTTTCCTTGGGAAAATTACTCTCTTGGGATTGTTAGTCACAGCCTCCTGCCTCTCACCATCCCCAATTTAATCGGTTGCTTGAAACAGAATGTATTTTATTCTCCATTGTATTCACCATTAAGACTGGTGGAGACACCATACAGTTCACTGTGAAGAACGTAGACACAGGAACCATACAGCTGAGTGATCTTGGGCAAATTACTTGCATATCCATAAATTTCCCCATCTGAAAAATGAAGAGCATGGCTACATGTTAGATTTAATCTCTTAAGACATATTTCTACCCTAAGAAAAGCATCTGGTACACTTTGCCTGATGAATATTAGTTATTTTTTATATTCTTAAGTAAATACTAAATGGATGTGGTGTTCTTTGCTGTTGTTACTGTAAAGGTTTTCAATGGCTGATTGAACCAGGATTGCTTTGGAAGTGGATTGCCATGTCCTTCTGTTTTTGTAGTGCTGAGGATCAAACCTGGGTTCTATGCACTCTACCAACTGAGCTAAACCCCAGCCCATGGTATTCTTTAGTGTATATAAAAATGGATATGGGTATGGATATACAGATATATATGTATATATGGAGTCATACTATATAAGGGTTTACCTATTATTTTCTTTTATACATATATCACTGTATAATAAAATATATCATACATACATCACTGTATACTAAAATATATCACATTGACTAATTCTATAAAAATTCATTTAATGAAATCCTATAAGTATGTAATTTACAGTGAATTTGTTACTGAAGTGCAAATTGGGTGAAATTTATTATTATTTATAATCCTTTTTTTTCTGTGCTGGGGCTCCGCCCCAAGCCTTGCGCACACCAGTCTAGCATTCTGCCACTAAGCTATATGCCCAGACCCAATCATTTATTTAAAAATTACTTGCCAGTCACTTAGAAGTTGAAGATAAAATTTATAAGCTGCATCAAATATATTTTCAAATGAGAGAAACATTTTGTCTTAGTCCACTTGGACTTCTATGGCAAACTGCCACAGGCTGATAGATCTTTTTGGTTCATCAAACTATAAACTAATTTATAATTTCCCTTAGATCTAGAGCAAATATGAATGTTTAGAATGGGATTACATGAATAATTTATATATTCAATTTTTTTAAAATTCTAAATAGTATTTAAATTTCTCTTCAGAGCTAGGAGTATTTTTGAGTGATTAATTATATATTGAAATTTCATATTTAAAATTATCTTAAAAAATAAGATTCTATGGCAAAGATCTTACACTTAAGTTGAAGTAATTACTTTAATGTGTATTGAGCCTGACAATCGATTTTAGTTCAAATGGTAACAGTTTCATTATGTTAACATGGGCCTGCTGTTTTCTCTGTTATGGACCTCACCTGAGAAATCATTTATTCCTTTCTGTTTCCTTTCTATTTCTTCCTACCATTTCTATCACAGCATGACCCAAGCCAGTAGGGTGTTCAGTTTGTGTTACTAATAAGACCTATTGCTTCCATGTTCCTAGGTTTTGTCTGATAAATGAGCTTAGTAAGAATAGGAGCAAAACTGAGAGTCAATACTATGTTTGTTGCTTTTTAGCTTCTAAACATCTCAGGGCACAAACACAAAGTGAGCTGCACACTTTTCAACGTATCTCTAATTGCTCTTGTGGTACTATTCAAGTCATGTCAGCAGAAGTTCAGTAACTGACTTTCTGTAGCCACTGATTGCCATTGTGTGTAAGGCTGGAAACCACAGAATCAATAACGTCTAGGGTTTTTTTTTTTTTTCACATAAAGACAAGAAGGAGATCAAGTACCACCCTTCAGGAAGGTGTTTTATTTTTCTTATTTTTCTTTTTCTGTGGAAATCAGTGTACTGGACCAGCAGAAAGTAAAGACTGCCCAGTATAATTGAGATTAGGAACTTTTCATTCAGCTTTCTAAACTAAAGGAAAAAGGATGTCTCATTTCTATTCAAGGATTAAATGTGAAAACTCAGACAGGTGTACATAATATAAGAAGCCATGTCCTTCACTGAGAACAAGGTAGAAATATGTGGCCAGAAAAAGATTTAATTTTTACCCTGTGAGATTATCTGGGGTACAAATTTAGTGCAGTTATCCAAAGCAAGTATAAAATTATTAGGGAACAATTTTAATATTCAAAACCTTTAATTGGGCTGAATTTATCATTCTGTAAAGTTTAATTTACTTTTTAAATTTTACTTGAAAGTAGATTTTTACTATTTAGAGAACTATTAAAAACATTTTTAAGATATTGTCTTTCATGGAAGGAAGTCTTTGAATTAGTTTAATATTGGCGAAATATTTGAACTCATGATGAATATCTGTTTATTTGAAAGAAAATCATAAAACAATCTAAAATATCTTATACAATCAGATGTCATCTTAAAAGTAAGAAATGTGTTTGAATTAAGGTGTCATTCATAAGAAAACTAAATTGCTGTATATGTCTGGCTTATTATGCCTTTCTGCCAAAATATTTGTTAAAGTTTTATTTACTTGAAACTCAAATTCTTTATAAATTCACTATATGCTAGTATATTTTTATTAAACTTCGATGTTATTTTATGCATTTAAACTCACTTGCATAAGCAGTCATTCTATTGCTTTACAGTAAGTTTTAGATTGGATGTTAGTGGTATGGTGTGAGTACAGAATGTCTCCCCCAACTTCATATGTTAAATGCTTGGTCCTTAGCTGGTGGTGCTAGTGGGAAGATTCTAGAAACTTTAGGGAGTGGGATCTACCTGGAAGAAGTAGGTAACTGAGGATGTGGCTCTGCAGGTTATACCTGGCCCCTAGTCCAGCCTCTGCCTTTCCTGTCTACCATGATGTGAAGAAGCTTCTCCACCTTAAATCCTCACTGCCATGATGTTCTGCCAAGAGGCGGTGGGCTGAACCCCTGGAAACCATGAGGCAGAACAAATTTTCCTTCCTTTAATTTTTTTTTCTCAGCTATTTTGATTACAGTTATGCAAAAGTAACTAATACAGTTACTTAGGCATTTATTTGTTTCTTTTGTTTTGTTTTACTTTTTATATGGATCTGTCCTTTAAGGTATTATAATATATTCTTCTGGTATGTGTTCTGTAGTTGGAGATTTAAAAAGAAAAAGTCTTGGCCATATTAGAACCACAGCTAATTTCCTGAACAACAGCCAACAATGTTTAGGGGATGTCAGTTAATTTTGAGAGGATAGATAACAAGTATAATTGCTGAGTCATAAGTTTCTCTTTTCCTAAACAACTTTTTAAAGCCTAATGATTTTGATTTTTTTCCTCAGTCATTCTGTGGGATGGAGTTTAGCTTACCTGGTAGAGTGTTACTCCACATTCTCTGAGGACCAGAGTTCTCTCCCCAGCACCACTAAAATGGGAGAAGGACCTGCCAAGATCCCTAGCACCACAAAAACAGGTGAAGGACCTGCTGACCCACTCCTGAAACAATTCGAAAACAGTCACTCATTGAGAACCCTATAAATAGTAGAGAAGCACTGACATAGTGAAAGTGTTGGGTTTTGTTCTGTTGTACTGAGAGTTGCTATGAGTTGGACCTGACTTGACAGCACCTAACAACAAAGCATTCTGTAAGTGATTCTGTTAGGAATTTTGTTGTTCTTACTAATGGTTATAAACATTCAAAACACAGCTTTGGTTTTAGACACAAATTTGTTTATTTGTGGAACACACAGATGAAAAATAATTATTAGGATTATGTCTAAACAAACAACTTTCTATTTATGTTGGACTTTTTTATGTACCTAACAAATTGAACATTTACTTTAGCAAAATAATTTGACTTTTTCTCCTTGCTTAATCAAGAGGTCCTGTTTTCCAAAATGATTTCTTATAGTAAGGAACTAATGTTCTATTTAAATCAATTATGTGTTTCATAACCTAAATAAACAATTCAAATGATAAAATACCTCATTTCAAATTATTGTGAGTGAATCCTAGGCAAGTATGCCCCAATTAATACTTGCTTTAAGGGAAGCCTCTGGTTATTTAAACCCCTTTTGATATTTGATTAAGAAAACTGTCTTTAGTCATTATTCTTTGGAGATGAGATGCTGTGTTAGTTCTAGAATGTTAGAGTATGAGGGAAATATCTTTCCTTCTTCTTGGCACATGTTCAAGGAGATAATATATGCACACGTACAAGGTATCTATCTTTTTGTAAAATTGAGGAAGACTGGAGATATCCCATCCTGCAGATATTTCTCCAGCTGCTTTTCCTGTCTTTATCTTTTTTTTCCCTGCCTTCTCCTAAATGGTGATTGAATTTGCAATCTTTAGCTCTACTTGAGATAAGATCTGGATTTGTGACCTGGGCTAGCTCCAGTCTGTGCAGTAGGGGAAATACATTTCCTTTTCTGTCTTGTTTCTGCGTTCTGGGATTGATGTGTGGGACTCTTATCTTTTCTGAGAAACAGGATTCTATACATTGTTTTGATGTATGGGTCAAAGATAAAAATCACTGACCTTCTGCTTGTGCTAATTTAATGTCACTTCACTTAGTATGGCAGACTTTTTTAAAAAGAGGCGGTTATTTTGTGTAATGATGCATGTCACCATAGTTCTGCATCATAAAATAAAAGGTCTTTGAAAATTTCCCTTTGAATTCTAAACAAATTGAGAAAGAAAATCAAGAGGCACAGAAGAGAGTTTCAAGCACCATCTTGATTGCTGTTAAAGATGGATCCTCTGTGAACTTTACTTTTATCCAAAATCAGAAGTTTTCCAACTCCTGCTGACTGAACTGATAATTTTCAATGAAGGATGAAACTACTTTTAAAGTATTTCTTGACTTTTGTATAATGTGTATAAATTTTCCTAAGCAGTTGGTGGAGAGTGGTGTTTTAATGGAACAATTACCTAATTATCTTTTTCTGTAACAGAAATTGCTAATAACTATTTTCTTTGCCTCTAAATATATTCCTCTATTTTTTTCCCAGAGATTCTTACTGGTAATGGATTTTATGGAAATTTTTAGGTAGATCTGTCTCTCATGCATATCCTGGGACCATTAGAAATAATAAGTATATTTACTAAACACATAATTTTAGACACTGAATTAACCAAAGCATATAGTATATCTCATATATACAGAACTATCACATATAGCCAATCTCTGTGGGAAGATTATACACAGAAAATAAATTTTCCTGGACAATCTATCTTTTAAAGCTTTCAATTTACCATTTCACTTTACTGATGCTTTTGGGTTTTAGAGGAGTAGGTGGTAATACTCATATTCTTTAACGTCAACATAAATAAAAATCCATTTTAGACAGAATTATCCTTGGAAGTTTATTATATCAACCAAAATGTATGTCATAAAGTACATCAGCTGGCAATGATTCTAAGCACTGTACAACCAGGATATTTTTCTAGAATAGAGTGCTGTTTCTTTAATTAGGCACTAAGTGATACAGTTCACTTGGATGACATACTGCACATATGTTGTTGTTGTTGTTGTTGTTGTTGTTGTTAGGTGCTGTCAAGTCATTTCCAACTCATAGTGACCCCTGAAAGGTTTTCAATGGCTGATTGTTTCAAGATTGCCTTAGGAGAGGATTGCCACATCTCTCTCCCATTTTTGCAGTGCTGGGAATCGAACTCAGAACCTCAGAGACTACAGAGCGGCGCTCTACCAACTGAGCTAAATCACAGTGCCACTGCACATATAGGCTTGTATTTTCCACAATAATTATAGACAGGGTACAACATTCACATTGTAGGAGACAAAAAGGAAAGAAAATGAAATCTTTGAAAGTATACTCTCATTTATCCATTTCTCTCTCATTTTGTTTGGATCATGGTGAATTTTAATATCCCAGATCATTTAAATACTTCCTTCACACACACATACAGTTTTTCTGCATTTCTGGTAGAAGAAGAGTATCTGTGTATATAGCATGTCTACACTGTTTATCTTCTCCAGATAGTTTGCTTTTGCCCTTGCTTCAAGTTGTATCTCTTCCAAGCTATCTCAGAACTTAATCACATGTATTTGGTTATATCAGGTTAATGCTGGATGTACTGTTATTAAATTAACTGAGTTAGTCCATTGTTATTTCGAGCAAAAGTACAGTTGACACAGACATTTTTGTGAGTAGGTAATCTCTTTCAGATATATCCATACTAAACTATTATCTTTTCTTTACCTTTTCTGAGGACTACAGATAGAATTCTTTTAATACAGACGTTCCAGGGATCCATAAATTATCGAAATCTTCCGGACTTATGTCTAATATTCCTTTGACATGATGTTCTTTTCTTACTGGAAGTTTTTATGAATTTCCAATGGAGAAAATAACCTGATTTCTGAAGTAATTATCTATTTTCTCTGTTCACAAAAGTCCTTGGCTGTGACTTCCAAGATTTCCTTCCCTTCTTTTATTTAGTAAATTTATCACTTAATTGACAAAATTGTACATTCTCACTGGGTACAACATGATGTTTTGAAATGGGTTGACATTGCTAGATAGCTAATTTTATAATGCTAATTCTCACATGCATTGCCTCACATGTTATCTGTGTGTGTGTGTGTGTGTGTGTGTGTGTGTGTGTGTGGTGAGAAACTTAAAATCGACTCTTAGCAATTTTCAGAATATAATCTATTGTTATGAGCTATAGTTGTGATATTATGTAATAGATTTCACAAATATGTTCTTTCTGTCTAACTGAAGTTTTGTATTCTTTACCCAGCATCACTCATTATTCTACCCTTCCCTCCTCCCCAGTCCCTGGTAACCAGTAAGATGGATTGAATTAGTGAAGCTAAAGTTGTAGTAACTTTGGACTTAGGTGTGAAATAGTGAATTACCTCCTATGATTTTCTTTTCTCCCAAAGCTAAGATTGATTACTTTAATGCAAGAAGCATGGGAGGTTAAAGGCCAAAATTAATGATAAGAAAGAAGAATAATTTCCAGTAAGGTTTTTTAGATAGCGCCTATTGAGCCTGTACGCCTGAAAAATTATGCTTTCTGCTTAGGAAATTTTCTCTTGGAGGGTTGGATAATCTAAAAAGCAACTGTAGCCTTCTGTTCCATGGAAACCTGCATTGCAGGAAATCCTTATGTAACTGTATCTAAATAACAGGGAGGAAATATAAAGGGCAAGCAAATGGCAGCAACTACACTGAGTCAGTAATCGAGTACCTTGCTATATAGCTATAGTTGCTTCCTTATTTGCCTGTCAACATTTCTCTGTTGTTTAGTCATTTGTAAGATAAATAGATAGGTTGGACTTGAGCATATTGTAAATCCTCCCCACAGGTGTACCATGCAATAAATGACACTCTGCAATTAAAAATAACGTCAACAAGAAATCAAACATAAATTAAAGAAGACAACTTGCTGTATCTATAAACTGAAATAAGTTATTTCTAATAAAGGGCATTATTGTTACAAGCCTTCAATTTGGTCTGACTCATAGTGACTCTTAGGGTTTTCAATGGCTGATTGTTTCAGGATTGCTTCAGGAATGGATTGCTACATTCTTCTCCCACCTTTGTGGTGCTATAGATTGAACCTGGATCCTCAGAAAGTCTGGAGCAGTGTTTCACCTACTGAGCCAAACCCCAGTCCACATATGAACTTAGAGGTATCAAATGTTATGTCAGGAAAAATTGGTGCTGCCACTGCACACAAGGAAAATAACTAGAGTATTCATAAATATGAAAAGGAAACCAAGAGATGAAACTCAAAAGTAGTAATTCTTGATTCTTGGGTGGGTGAATCCTGGAGCTTTGTGACATTTGGATTGTTCACAGAACCTGTGAGCTTTTAATCTTATTTTTTTTCTAGAAAGTTCTTCAAGATTTTTAATCTCAAAGACAGATCTTCTAGGACTTTTTTTATCTTTAGAAACAGCTAATGCCTGCAGCCATACCACTGTGGCATCCGATCCCATCAGATCTCGGAAGCTAAGCAGAGAAGCACTGAAATAGTATACATATATATATATATATATATATACATGCATATATACATGCATACAGGTATATATAATGACTGAAAAATATATATTACCAGTTCCATCATATTAATTCATGAAATTTAGGGTCAAAAAGTTTAATTGGTAGAGTTGGACAGAGAACCATCAGTGTTTCTCCTATGATATGTAACCATAAAGTTTGAGATTAAACAGATATGGATATCAATTTCTGATTTTCAGTCTCAAATCCATTATGATGGGCAGGAAATGGTACCCAGATTACGCCTATATCCTAACACCCAGAACCTATAAACATGGTGGTACACAAAAAGGAGGTGTCATAGTTGTAGATGGAATTATATCGTGACTGATCAATTCACCTTAAAATGAGTGAAATGTTCTGGGTTATCTGGGTAGGTTCATTGTAATCACAAAGGTCCTTTAAAATAGAACAGAGAGGCATAAAAGGAGATTAGAGATGGAGGTTCAAAGATAGGATACCAGTGAGAGCCAAAGAATGTAGGAGGCCTCTAAGGAGCCTGAAGAGGCTAGGAACTGGACTCCTTTAGCTCCTTCAGAACGACATATGACTCTGCTATCCCTTGGTTTTAGCCAAGGAGACTCATTTCAGAATTGTGATCTCCAGAAACTTAAGATAATAAATTTGAGTTGTTCAAAGCCACTGAGTTTGTGATTAATAATTTATTACAGGACTAATAGGGGTCTACCCACTGAAATGCCTAAGACATATTTTTCCTTTCAACTGAAATTCTCCTTCCTGTATAGAATATAAGAAGATAAACATTAAGCATCTCTTTTCTTTACAGAGTCTCAGAATTTTTTTTCATTGAAACTCTGTTGGCTGTGCCTCCTGTTTCCTAACGTCAGGCGTTTGTTCTTCTTTCTCCACACTTTTACCCTCCCTAACCAGCATGCCGCTTCCTGCCCACAGCTCTTGGCATTTGGCTTTGTGTCTCTTTTATTCCAAAGTGTCAGCATTAATCTTTCGGAGATGTTGCTGGTAGTTTGTCACAGATATCTTCTTCTTGATGTACTGCCCACTAGCAAGTTTTCCAGGCAATATTTATCAGTGATACCTGATAGGAACTGAAAAAGTGTTTCCAGAGACATAGGAATTTAACAACTTTTGTACAAAAGGAAATATTTTAATACAAATAGAAAATACATCCATTTAGGATTATCCATTTTGCTAAAATATATCCTTAAATGTGTTTGCATAATTTAAGAAATACATCAGTGATGGAACTGACTAAATGAAAACAAAATGTATTTGTGCTCGGTATCAGGAAGCTTTTAAACATTGTTTTTTCATGTATCACTTTTTCACATTTATTGCTTTGTCACTCAATTTTTTAAATCTATTCCATTTCTAAGACTGACTTAAGTCTTTTTCCTTCGTTCAGTTCCAGCTTGCCAGTATGGCTATAAAGCCACATCACCAAAAATTGCACAAACAACCCTAAAGATTAGTAGACAGCTATAGATACAGCAACATAATTTTTGAAATAATAATATAAACATAAAACTCAAGTAAAAAAAAAGACAAAAAACTGAAAGCAAATAAATAAAAATTATCAAAACCTTTTTTTTCTCCCTTTATTTTGAGGTGGGTTCAGTTTGAACTCTTGCCTGGGCCTCCTGAATGCAGGCGTTATGGACATGCACGGTGACAACAGGCTCAAAGACAATTTTGAATAATAAATGTATGTAACTTAAAATATACCTTAATATATAATTAAAAGTATAAATTTATCAAATTAGTTGATCAAATTAATTATGCATATATATTATTAAAATTAAAAGCATAGTATTTATATTTACACATAATAAAGAGCCTTAAAACCTAAGGTAATTACTGAACTTCCAGGTAACTGTTTTATTAATAACAGAAGTTTTATTTCTTAATTTTCCCTCTTATTAAAAGGAAGAGTATACAAATCTATTAGGAGGCTAGAATAATGTGGCTTATATTAATGCATGTTTAAATTTTAGGACAACAAACAAATGACAAATTTTAGTGTTACAAATTTTAGGACTGCATGCGTGCTTGATGAAGAAATCTAAAATTCCACACAACATTCCTCAATCACTCACTGCTGAGTTTATCACTCTTCATAATTTGAAATTCATGATAACTTTTCTAATAATTGTTGTTGTTTGGTGATGTCACATCAGGTCCAACTCATAGCGACTTTATGTACAACAGAATGAAGCACCTCTTGACACTGTGCCATGCATACTATCTTTTTAATGTTTAAGCCCATGGTTGCAGCCATTGTATCAATCCCTCTACTACAAAGTCTTCCTATTTTGTTGACCAGCCACTCTCCCAAACATGATGTTCTTCTTCTGGGATTGGTCCCTCCTGACAGCATGTCCAAAAACATAAGATTCAGCCTAGCCATCTTTGCTTCCAAGAAGCACTTAGGTTGCACTTCTTCTAGAACCAATATGTTGGTTCTTTTGGGAGCCCATGGTATATACGATATTCTTCTCTAGCACCATAATTTAAAAGCATCAGTTACTCTCCTGTCTCTCTTATTCAATGTCTCGCTTTCACAACCATAGGATATGACTGAAAATACCATGGCATGACTCAGGTTCACCTTCATCTTCATTGTGACATCTTTACTTTTCAACACTTTAAAGAGGTCTTTTGTGGCAGCTTTTCCCAATACGATGTCTTTGATTTCTTGACTGCAGTTTCCATGGGTGTTGGTGGTAGAACCAAGTAAAGTAAAATCTTGGACTACCTCAATCATTTCTCCATTTATTACCAAGTTGCATACCGACCCAGTTGTAAGGATTTTTGTTTTGTTGATGTTGAGACATAATCCACTGAAGGCTGTGTTCTTTGATTTGTATCAATAAGTATTTCAAATCCTTTTCAGTTTCAGCAACCAAAGTTATGTCATCTGCATAATGCAGGTTATTAATGACTATTCCTCCAATCTTGATACCGTGTTCTTCTTCATTAAGTCCAGCTTTTTGGATTATTTTCTCAGCATAGAGATTGAAAATTTATAGTGAAAGGATATAACCCTGATGCATACCTTTCTCAAGTCTAAACCAGGCAGTGTTTCATTGTTCTTTTTGAACAACTGCCTCCTGGTCCATGTATAGATTCCTCATGAGTACAATTAAGTGCTCTGGTATTCTCATTCTCCACAATGTTATCTATAATTTGATGTGATCCACAGAGTCAAATTCCTTTGCATAATAAATGAAACATAGACATCTTTCTGATGTTTGCATCAGCAATGATGTCTCTGGTTCCAAGCCCTCTTCTGAATCTGGGTTGATTTTTGAGCAGTTCCTGTCTGTATACTGCTGTAGTCACTTTTGGATGAAATTTAGCAAAATTTTACTTGAATGTGTTGTAGCAATATCATTTGATAGTTTCCACATTTGGTAGGATCTCCTTTCTTGGAAATAGGCACAAATATGGATCTCTTCCAGTCAGTTGGCCAGGTAGCTGTTTTCCCAATCTCTTGACATAAATGAGTGGGTACCTCCAGTGCTGCATCTGTTTGTTGAAACATCTCTATTGGTATTCCATCAATTCCTGGAGCCTTGTCTTTTGCCAATTACTTCAAGGCAGGTTCCTCTTCATCCTTTAGTACCATTGGTTCCTGGTCATATGATGCCTCTTTATATGTTTGGTCATTCACAAACTCTTTTTGGTATAACGGCTCTGTGTTCCTTCCATCCTCTTTTAATGTCTCTTGCATTGCTTAATATTTAATATGGAGTAATTAACATATAAAAAGGAACAAATATGTAAAGTCTATATATTAGACATAAGAATTAAACACACAAAAAAGGGAAAATAATGGAAAGGCACAGAGGACCTGAAGTACTAGAGTCAGCAAAATTAAAAGTTTTCACTATTAAATATAATACAGAAGATATTGAGAAGGTTACACTGAATAATTTTGTAAGAGGAAAAGCAGCTGGGGTGCATGGCACTCACCTCCAATACCAGCAGTTCTGGAGACTGAGGCAGGAGGATCATGAGTTCACAGTCAGAGGCACTCTTTGTAACTTAGTGAGATACTGTTGCTTAAAGTTAAAAACACAAAATGGGCTGAGGGTGCAGCTCAGTAGTAGAGCACTTGCATAGCGTATACAAGTCTTGGGGGTTCAACCCCCTAATACTGCCAAAACAAAACAAGAAGGGTTGGGGGAGAAAGTTATCCAACTAGGGAACATGTTCTCCAGGAAAAGGGAAAAAACAAACTGGAACAAAAATCCCTAAGCACCCAGGGAACCCGGTATTTTTAAGGGAGAACAAAGATGCTGTTATTAATACAGTAATCAAAGCAAGTGGAAAAGAGGTAAGGGGGGGTACCAAGGGCGTGGGAAGAGGAGGATAGGTCTTGCAGGCTAGGGGAATACTCTGGATTTGGCTCTGAGTGAAAGGAGAAGCAGTGACAATGTTTGATGAGAAGCACCAGGATCATTCCCTTTTGAAGTTGTGAAAATACTGAAGCAAGGAACAGTAAAACCATGTTAAAAAGCTACTGTAAAAGCCAGAAAAAGGAAATATAGAGAACTAAGTATTACCACGTGGTACCTGTGACCAATAAATAGAAAATTTATTTTTAAAATTCCAATTTACAATCATTAACAAGCATCAAGTAACTAAAAATAAATCAAGACCCTCAAACACTGTAACCTATTATTGAGGAGAAGCTGAGTACTATGTGTTTGTAGTGATATTCTATATTTATATGTTAGAAAAGATAATAAGGCATTGGTCCTCTTTGAGTAGATTATTAGTTTCAATACAGCCTCCCCAATTGATAGCCGATTCCCACATTTATATGAAAATGCAAAAGAACAATTATGGTTACAGCAATTCTGAAAGAGAACAGTTAGTGCTTCAAAATATGATTTTTGGAAGGACATAAACATATCATCTGTAAGTGAATATATTTTATTTCTATACTTATTTATATGTTATATATTATTCACTTTATATACACATATATTTTCATCATATACTCTGTAGAATGGTAAAATATATTTAATTGAATTTACCCTTGCAAAGCAAAATTTGCCATATTGGTGTGGGTAAAAGAAAAATGGATATAAAGTCTGTGATTCTGTCAGTAAAAGAATTGAATTAATTGACCCTGTAATTCAAGGGTCAGTTAATTCGAAAAACTCACAAATTCCACAGTCCTGTCAGGCTACAATGCAGGGGCTGGAAGAAGGGTGTAAAGCAGAGCAAATAAAGCCCAGTCAGTAAACCCCAGGCCGAGACTCTGAGGCTACTCCCCCCATCTGTTTTCATACATACAGGACTCACGTCTTTACATTATGAACTGTCCAGAAATATGTAAGGTATCCTGGTTTTTGGGAAAGAAAGTCACATGTTCAAGGGGGTATTTTATATTCTACTAGACATGCAGCTAGAATCAGGAAGTCTGACAAATTAGAGGAGTTCCATTCTATCCATTTTCTCTAAACAGTGTAGACAGACTTGCATGAGGTGCCTCTCAAGTGGTTTTGAATATTAAACAACACATATAAATCAAAAGCTCACACATTCTGTCATGATCTAGGGCAATGATCATCACCATCCTTCCAGAGGTCCTTGGAAATAAGCTCAAAGTTACCCCAGACAGCCACAAGTTACCTTTATCCTTACATACATGAGTGAGAAAATAATTAAAAGTAAAAGAGAGATTAAGTAGCCAAAGATAGTAGAAGAATAAGAAAGTGTCAAAAATTTTATCATATGTGAAATTTTGGTTTGTTTGGATGCTAAATAGTTAACCTCTCCAGTCTCACGGATGGTGGAAAAAAGCCATGAGTCCTGGGTAAGAAATGAATAAAAAGACAAATGACTTAGTTGTCCTTTTTGTTAGGTGCCCTGGAGTCAGAGCAACCCTCATAAAGTTTCCAATGGCTGATTGTTTTGGGATTGTTTCTGGAGTGGGTTGCCAAGTCCTTCAGTTTTTGTGGTACTGGGGATCAAACCCAGGTCCTCAGAGAGTGCAGAGCACTGCTCTGCCGCACTGAGCTAAACCCCAGCCTCAAATGACTTAGTACTAATTACTTATTACTTGTTGCACAGCAGGCAGCATGAGCTTCCTGTTGCATTACCCATGCCCACCCCAACAACTCAGGCTGGAACTTGTGGCATCCCAGGTTAATGACGGATCCAGAGTAGGTCTGTGTCATAGGACATAGAAATATTGCACAGTGTTGTCCAAACGTGGTAAACACACCAATATCATTATCTCCAGAGCTTGAGAAGAGAAGAGGTTTAATGTATGGAACACTGAGCCAGGCTAATATGAAGAAAAGTGAAGTAATTTTGTAGCTGTGGGGTTGTGTTCTCCGAGCTTGTCTTCTAGCCTAGCAGAGCACTTCCTTCAGCAGGTTAAAAGTAGGTGGAGAAATTGTTCTTGGTGCTGGGACTCTGATCTGCTTCTGTGGTTTGAATGTTTTTTCCACGTTGGGTCATGTTCCACTTTCAATTTTCACTTTCATAAGATGATTGCTCTATAATGTTCCCTCTCACTGCCTCCATTATCTGGCCTACTTGCTCCAGTGGGAACATTTGCTCCTTTGTGTGTAGGTGTAAACGATTGAATTATCTGAGTCCTGCTGGAGTGCTCTTCTTATTTATGATACGTCCTTCAACATAATGCTCTAGCTAGAAGCTGTGAATATGTCACCTCAGGGTAATGGAGATCTCCAAATAGTTACTTCCAAAGTTGTAACTGGCACTTGCTTTAAATTGGTGTGATTATATCTAAGCCATGTGATTTGAAAGGGTGGTAGTGACATGCACAGACACTTTGTATGGCTTTTATGCCTTTCTTCCTATCACAGATCCAAACATCATTTTTTATCTCTTGACTGAATATGACAGCTGTGTGATTTCCTTTTCTCTCTGAATCCAATTAGACTGTCTATGCTTTTGAGCTTTCAATTTTTTTTGTGTGTATGCCTTTTCTTTCTGTTTTTTCTAAACAAGTTGTTTACATTTTCAGGATGTTTATCTTAGATCTTCATGCTTGTCTACTTTTCAAATTACTTAGCCTTTTATTCCATCTTTCTGTTACAGGTTTACTAATGATCACTCTCGTTTCTCTATACTCAGGCTTTGATTTAGTTTCTTCTCTTCACACATACATTGGATTATTTGAGGTGCATTCAATAGCTCACTTAAAAGAAGCAGACAAAATAATCCTGACAAAGTCTTGGCATTGATTTTGTACCCTGTAAAGGTTTACAAGAGCTTAGTGTGAATATTTTGAAACCCAAGGACATCAGACAACTAATTGTTTCAACCAATACTTTTAAGGGAAGAAAAAAACAGATACAAGGCAGAAAATCAGACTTCATTTGTAGGGATCTATGAAATCTACTGATGTAGCAGTTTAAAAAGAAACTTGGTTGAAAGACATCATGCTTCATCACCATTATCAGATTCATTTACAAAAAATCTGTAACATCAGACAACATATATAAGCTAACATGTAGTGGATTTCCAATAAATATAAGTACTCACACACTTACATGTGTGGTACAAATTGGGAAATCAATCAAATGAAATAACCATTTAGTAAAAATGTATTGAATGTTTTCTTTTTTTAGAGAATAAGAAGTCAGTTTTTAAGGATGCAGGTACTATGAATTTTAACAATACTAACAATATAGTTTGCATGGATTAGAAGAGAAAGATAACTTTTAAAGAGACTGTACTAAGAATAAGGCTCTATAATAGGTCTGAGAAAATCATATTTTACTGCCTACAGAATTCTTATAAAGTGTCCTATCATAATAGCTTTCTAGTGTGCAGCCTCTAAAACAAAACTGTAGAAAACAAAACTTAGTTATGTGCTAATGCTCTTAGACATGTCACATGTAGAATTTCACAAATGTCTTTAGATAAAATTCAATTTAAAAATAATTATGAAAAAATGCATCTTAGAGAATAATTTACTTCTCCATCATCACACAGAAATTTCTATAGACATAGGACTATAAGGAATATGTCTTTCATGTCCACATTGCTATTTATAAAGTTAGAGTGATCCTCATTATTTCTGATCTAATGGATGAGAGGAAACTTCCATTTTTTTCCATTTAGTGCTAACTGAAACACTAATTCTCAGCCATGCTCTATTCACCCCCAGCTCCAGTCTAGGTCTTAGCACAAGTTCAGAAATGGAGCCATATGTAGTCTAAAAGTCCCACAGGTTGTGCTGAACATCCCTTGGGGGACGTTGGCTTCCAGTATTTTTCCTACATTGTATTGGCAAGGGAAATACTGACATATCATGTAGCAGCGTTTCTCCCTTTGTAGTTGCCATTAGCAATATGGAAGAAAAGAAGACTCATCTTTAATAAGGGGGTTGGGGCGTAGATCAGTTTGTAGAGTCCTACTCTGCACTGTTTGAGGCCCTGGGTTCAATCCCCAATGTTGTAAAAATGGGAGAAAGACGTGGCAATCCATTCCTGAAGCAATCTTGAAACAATTAGCCATTGAAAACCCTACCTGGGGTCCTTGTGAATCAGACTGACTCAACAGCACCCAACAACAACAACCTTAATAATCTTATTCTATTATAATTTCTGTGTCAGGTATAAATTCTTTTATGTGCCAAATATAAAGAATGAGGTTTTGCCATGCCCCCATGTCTCCCCAATAACAAATATTATGGTTGTTTGTTGCTTTCCAAAATATAAGATAGCTCATCTGAGAACTCATTTAATAGTGATATCACTTAGGTGAGAGAGAGAGTTCCTTCACTTTTCCACTGACAATTCAAAATTAGAAAAAGTATCCTTCATCAAAAGTATTACCAGACTTTATCTTCCAGGAAGATGGATTACCTATGTTTTTCCAAATTCCTTCTACCAAATATAACTAAAATCTGTGGGTATTATATTTTAAAAAAACCAAAAACAAAAACAACAACAACAAAAAACTAAGAACATTGGAAAGTAGGAGAGAAGGAAGTCTGATGAGGGCCATCAGGACTTGTGGGGTGACGAAGTGGTGAGCATGCTGTCTCACATCTCCTAGACTTGAAGCCAGAGAAAAATGGTGAACCAGAAATGTCAGTGGGCAAAAACAAACATTTATTCCAATGAAGTCCTGTTGTTTCTAGTCAAGGTCTAGGGAAAGAACAGCTTTGTAAGACTGATTTTGTTTTTGGGGGTAGGTCTGGGGATTGAATCCAGTGCTTCTGGCATGCAAGGCAAGTAATCTACCCTTGAGCTACATCCCCAATCCAAGACTGAACATTTTCAGATGATAACTTGTATTCCAGACAAATGCAACAGAAAAAGTACGAACATACTTCACGTTTCAGCTTGCTAAGGAAAGAACCGAACAGGTATAAGATAAAACAACAGAAATCACTTAATCTGGACACTAGAGAGAAAAAAGACCAAAAGGGGGGGGGAGTGATAACTAGTGAGATTATATATAATAAAAAACATAACATTCTGTTCCTTAGTGTCTCAAGAAAGGGAAGGTGGAGAAAGGGAAGAACTGAAAAGGCCCATGAATTAAAAATGGCTGAAGATGTCCCATATTACTAAAGAGACATAAAACACAGACTCAAGAAATTGTACTTTCAAACAGAATAAACCACACACACACACACACACACACACACACGCACACACACACACACACTCAAAGCATCTGCAAAACAAGAAGACAAATCTTGAATGGTGCTAAAGAAAAATGAAGCCTCACCTATGAAGAAAAATTGTATGAAAGGCACAGAATTTCTCACTAGAAAGTATGAAGATCTGAAGGAAGGGCTTGGCAGATTTAATGTTCTCTTTTAGTATGATTAGGTGACCACATCTAACCACTTGACTCTAAACTTCTTGCAAGTGGGAAATAACTCTTTTCATCTTCTGTCTGTCTTTAGTGGTATCTGACCCATTATAAGTCCAGTAAGCCTCCAGTTGTATCCAGGCAATTAGATTTTAAAGTCCCCTGCATCAAACGAAGTTTAAGAAACAGAAATTGATGAATGAAAAGTAGATTTAATTACAGTTTGGCCAAACCACAGAAAGAAAACCAGTTTTCTTGTTTGTTTGTTTGTTTTTAATTCTTCAGCTTCTCTTTGGTCAACACTTGTGTTTTATAGCAAAGATGAACACCAAGACTGAGACAGTATATAGATTAAACTCTTTAGAGCTGGGAGGGAATCCCCCCTGGGGACAGCATGTTAGATTCCCTCTGGGGGCTCTCCTGCGAATTCTCATTCTCTCTGGGTCTGTGTCCATTTTCCATGAGATTAGAAATAGTAATAATTATTGATAACACATACAGTATTAACTTTGTTAATGCATTGGGGAGAAGGCAATATTCAATTGTAAATTTCTATTTTTGAGAACATTATTCCTGTCAGTTGTTGTATTTATTCCATCTCCAAAGCTAGCTAAATATCTAAAGATTTAGGATGTGGTAATAGACTCAGTAATTCATTTATTCTATTATTGTTTTCAGAACATTTCATCATCATTAGAAATGAAGTTGATATTTGTCCCTTTGTCAACTTTAAAAAAAAATAATAAGAATTCTCTAAGCAAAAACGTCTTCATCTTCAAAGTAATTCACTATATGAAACCTATGAAGCTATCCAATTTTGTTATACACTAATTTTACTTCACTACTTAGGTAATAAAATACAACAGTGTGAGCATGACGGTCTAATAAGCACACACCTTAGTGATTGTTAAGAATTCAAGGCTGAATTAACTTCCCTGATTCATCATTATCAGACCATAAAAATGCCCAAGGTAAGTTATTACCACTATAAAAATTAAATATAAGTGAGAAAGCACAAAAGTAATATATTTAAATGAAAATACATGCAAATAAAGATAATTGTCATATACTGATAATAGGTCAAAGCCCTGTACGTTTTTTTTTTTGTGGTGGTTGTTTCTTCTTTGTCTTTCAGTGGATTTATTTTGCTTTTTTAAGTTTTTTATTAGTTTATTTTGCTTTTTTTTTAATTTTTAATATACAACTTAGTCTCATCATGACATTTCCATACATGCATTTCATTGTATATTGCTCATATTAACTTCCCCCTTACCCGCTCATGACCCTCCTCCCCCAACCCCTTCTTCTCCACCAATAGTCTCCTTTCTACTTGCATGTCTTTTTGTGAGTCTTTATGTACATCCCATTTTTCCTGTACAGGTTTTGAGAAGAGTATTTTATTTAGGAAGCTGAATTGGCACCCATTGAATTCAAGAACAATAAAAAATATTCAGAGGCCAGAACAACAGCACTGTATCTTGGGGACTTATTTAAATTTTTAGAAAATCAAAGTTTTACCATCTGTTAATGTTTACGTCCAGGGTTCTTCAGGGAGATTGCATAGGGCTATTGGTGAGTATCCCTTTGCAGTGGTGCCTCTCCTCCCCATCAAAGCTTATCTAAGACTTTCTGCCAAGGTCATAGGCTCCAAGTTCCTCAAGTGTGGTTCCTTCAAGACTAATATGAAACTTATAGAATCTATTGAAAGAAGAGCAAGAAGGTCACTGAAAAAAAAAGATATACACTGCTCTGTCTACTGACAGTTTATATGCAAAGTATTCTGTTAACATTTTAATGTGATGTTGAGTAAGCAAGGTCATTTCCCCTAATGTCCCACATAGGAAAACATGGGAACTGAATTTCAGTATGGTCTTTGTCAGAGGTGATTTACATAACAATGAATCAGCATATATTTTTAAAGTTAAATAGATTACACAGTGACAGCTTTGTTTTTTAAACAAATACCTGAACCCTATTTTCCTGAAATCCTCCTTTGTATTTAGTGGTTAAAAGTAATCAATAGTATCTATTTTTTGACTCACATTAATGACAATTTTACATGACTCAAACTATGTTTTTATTGTAAGTACTAATGGATATTGTAATGAAGACAAATTATCCATCATAAATTTAACATTTTATAAAGTTCTTTTTCTTTGATCCCTTTTCAATTGCATTCATATTAATGTAGGAAATGTTTTCATCATGAACAATTCAAGAAAGTAAAAAAGAGACTGTCACATAATTAAAGCCAAAAAATATGAAAGAACTCTCTGAACTCCTGATTTATCAGGAATGTAGATATTCTTCCCCAGTTAACATTTAATGCACCCATCTTTCCATAGTAATTAAGAACTGGTTATTAGTTACTCACTTTGCATATGATATCCCAGTTTTTAACTCAGAGAAAGGCAACAGGATTTTTTTTTTCTTTTTGGTTTTTCACTCCTGGTAAAAGTCAGAGGTCATATTATCATGAAGTACTAGATGGGACCTCAATGGCCTAAGTCTATTGAAGAAAATGCAGTTTCAGTAAATAAGCAAATAAGACTATCTGCTTACTACAGTGAATTGTATTTCTAAACCTATAATGTTTTTAAACATAAAGAACATTCTCAAGGCAGGCATGGTGGTACAAGCCTGCAATCCCAGCAACTCAGGAGTTGCAGGTAGTAGAATTGCAAGTTTGACCACAGAGGCAACCTGCGCAACTTAATGAGACCATCTTTCAAAATAAAAACAATTTTAGAAAAAATTAAAAATGAGGGCTGGAGCTGCAGCTCAGTGGTAGAGCACTTGCCCAGTATATGCAATGCCCTGGGCTCAACCCCCCAGTACTACAAAACAAGAGAGTATCTGACACAATAATTTCCAAACAATTAAATAAGTATTTCTATCATGTATCTGTCTAATCAAGACTAAGATATCTTGATAATATTTAAAGACCTTCTGGCTATAAGTTACAAATATAGATACAAATTTATATATAATATATTTATATATAATATTTATTTCATTTGTATATATAATATACAAATAGCAAGCTTCAACACCCTCTCCATGAGAGGGTAACCTTGGGTTTTATCCTCCCAGCACTGTTTCTTTGGAAAGAATATCTTAAAGATAAAGGTGTCATGTTGAAGGTATCACCAGGCTGGATTCATTATTGCCACAATTAGTGCACTGAAGGGACCATGAGTTGACAGGAATAGGTGGACTCCAAATGTTATTCAAGCTTAAAGCTAATAATTTACAGTCATACCTCAACAGGTCCTTCAGGTCCACCTGGAAGACTCCATGCCCATTTAAGCCCAGCTCATCAGGCAGAGCGTGGTTCTTTAAATGAGAGTTCAAGGTGTCCACCCTAGGTTTCCCCTCCCCATCCTTCCCATTTGAAGCCTACCTGGGGACTCTTCTGTGAGGTCCCTCCACCTTGTCTTCTGTTCTGTGCTGCCCCTCATCTCAGGTTGATGAAGAGAGAGGAGGTAATTCCTCTGGAGCTGATGAAACCATACCCCAGAAGGGACAGTACCCCTGACTTGTTTCCAGATATTGTGTCCTCTCCACTGAAGAAATTGACCCAGATAAATCTCTTCAAGGCTAAGGAATCATTTGAAAATTCAATCATCCATTTACCCATATGTTTCTTTTTGCATACCTAAACTGGAAGCTCAACTTCCAGCCTCCAGGTGCAGTCCTCACCATAGATGAAGCCTCAACTCTTAGGTAGGCTATAGCCACCCTCCATTTTTTTCCTTTGGCCTTCAAGTTTATGCTTGGAGACTGTCCACTCTATAACCCAAAGCAATTCAAAGATGCATCTGCCCAAAGCTTCCATTCCCAGGAGCACATCTTTCCTTCTCTGCACAATTTCATTTGTTCTCCAAATAGACTGAACTATTGAGTACAGAAGAAGCAGTCCCCAAGCTTCCCTTCAAACTGATACTCAATATTTGCTTTGATGGTGAAAAGACATGGAGCAGACACAACTTAGTCACCATAAGGGATGTGATATATGCCACCAGTTCCTGGCACAAGACTACCACACAGTCCCTGTGCTGGAACTTCTTGGCCCTATCACATTTCCACTGTTCCCACACTACCTGGAGGATGGCCTCTAATCTGACACCATAGGGAATCAAGTAGATAGTCACAGACAACATAGGAGCAGGTGGTGGTCCACTCACCTGTCCTGTCTCTTTGTCTTCTGGAATCATATTCTTCAAGGTGGGCCACATTAGTCATACTTGATCATCCGCAACCACTGACAGTATGCTCCAGCGCATCCTATTGCCTGATCAGAATGAGATTATGATAGTGGGCATGCCATTCAATTGATGAAATTATGAAAATGAGAAGGCCTTTGATTTAGACTGATGACAAGACATGCCCAAGGAGGTATGAATGCCTACTTTGTTATAAATTCAATGAATTTGAATGTGGACAGCAACCCCACTGCATGTCTGTTTCCACAGAAAACATTTTTCCTGCCACAGGGTAGTCCACGATCCTATATCTCTGGCATCACTTGGGATTCTGTTAGAAGTAACAGAATTTCATCCCCTATGCCATAACTATTATGTCAGCATTTGCATTTAGTAAGCTTCTTTGGCAACTCTTGTTCGTGCTAAGGCTTAGTTAAACCATTTGTACTCTAAGCATCATGCTAACCCTTCTAGAAACCATGATCAATAGCCCACCATGGCATAGGCACTCATTCTAAACCTCTACAGTTCCACAAATAAATACCACTATCACCATGGATCAATATCTGTGTGTCTGAGAGAGTTGATCATAAGCAGATTTATTTCCACAAAGTGAATAGCAACAATGCTTTGGGAGGCCCCTGCTGATCCTCTCTGTTCTGCTCCTGAGAAGGACACCCAATCTGGGATCGGAAAATGAGCTGGGATCTAAAAATGTACTGGCATCTTTGTTGTAATGGTCCTGTCCTTGCATATGTTGGAGGTAGAGGGAAACATTATAAAATATTTCTAGAAGCTTTTGTGTCCTAGGCATGGAGATGGAGAAAAGATGAGGAGATAATATCACCATGTATGAAGTTACCCTGGTGGCTCTCTAGTTTTTGCTGTTTTTTCCAATTGCCTAACCTCTTTTCATTATTTTATCCTATTAAAGTATGGATAGGAAGTGTCCCCCGAAAAGGCTCATGTGTTAAATGTTTTGTTGCAGCTGCTAAGCTTTCTGGGACTGGTTGGATCAAGAGTACTCTAACCTTATCAGTGGCTTAACCCAGTGATGTATACATAATTGGAAAGCATTATAGGGAGGTGGTAGAAACTCAGACGTGGGCCCTAGTTGGAGGAAGTAGGTAACTGGGACGTGTCCTGAAAGGACATATCTTGACTCCACCCCCTTTGCTGTCTCTGCTTCCTGACTGCCATGAGATGAGCAGCTTACCTAGGTCATGACCTTCTGCCAATAACTTCATTAGCGTGTGTGTGCATTTGAGTGTGTGTACAGATTATGTTGGATACATTATAGATGTGGCATTGTTATTATCTGTACCTCTCTGATCTTACTTGAAATATAAGAGAGTTCTGGTGAGGTCAGTTCTTAATCTTCCATGCATATTTAAAACATCATTTAATCTTAAAAATATGCTAAGATTTGTGCCACAACCAAGCCAAATTAAATTTGAACATCCAGGGATAGGTGAAACTAGGCATCCAATTTAGTTTTTCTTTTTATTTTACTAAGAAGTTGGACTTAGTGCCCTGTGCATGCTAGGCAAGTGCTCTCCCATCGAGCTGCACACAGCCCCCTTTTTATTTTCAATTCTGAGGCAAGGTCTTGCTGATTTGTATAGGCTGCCTCTGGCCTTGAACCTATAATCATCCTGCCTTAGCCTCTAAGTCATTGGGATTATAGATGTGTACTGCAGAGCCCAGCTTTTTATTTTAATTTCCTAGATTATTCCAATGTACAGCCAGGTTGAGCTATCAGTTTTTTTAATGTATTTACACAAATTACTTAGACTTCATTATAGCTATTTAAGTGTCTCCTTGTGTATATGCTATGCAAAGGTGACACATGTTGCTCCCTACATGGAAATAGTTGTATAAAATATCTAGAAATATCTAGATAATTGCTGAGTCATGAGACTATAGTTTAGACTTGGAATGATTCTGTTTGGATTTCCACATGACTCAAGACATTCCCAGCCAGTGAGTAGATATGAACTTTTCTTGAATCTTTATATTGTATGATATAATAATACCTCTCATAGGTTATGTGATGAATAAAGACTTGAGAGATAAAGAGAAGAAGAAATTACATTTGTCTAAGAGTTTGCGATCTAACTGGAAAGGGCAAAATACAAATAAATAAACTGTAACAGCAGAGATGAAACAAGATGTTCAATTTAGAAAGAATAAGCAAAAATGCTGAATTGGGAAAGATTAAGAGCACTGAATAGTCTGGTTTGAATAAAAGGTAACTTTAGCCATTTTGACGCAGAGTCAAAGTGATATTTTAATACTAGCTTAGGCGCTTGGGCTTCGTATGAAAGTAATGAATATATATAAGTATGGTTGGATTAAAGAGATCTTACGTTAGCATATAGGCTATGAACTGCAAAGAAAGTGACAAAAGAATTTCTATTTTGGAATGAGAATACACAGAATTTGGGAAAAAATTATGATTCATGATATTATCTCAATACAGTCTGTTTGCTCTTTGTTGATGTTGTTGTTGCTTGGTAGCCTTGAGTCAGGTCCAACTCATAACAACCCTATATACAACAGACAAAACACTACCCAACACTGTGCCATGCCCAGCACTATTTTCAGTGCTTCTCTGCTATTCATAGTGTTTTCCATGGCTGATTGTTTCAGGAGTGGGCTGCCAGGTCTTTCTCCCTATCCTACAGCACCTAGTATTCCTAGGTGGTCTCCCATCAAAGCACTAACCAGTCCAGATTCTGCTTTGCTTCTGAGATTTGACTGGATTGGAATTCAGGGTGGCACAGCTATAGGTATTTGCTGTTTAATGTAGAAAAATCCTCTGGATGCAGTGGCATGTACCTGTAAGCCCAGTGATTGGGGAGGCAGAGGCAGGAGTATTACAAGTTGGAGGCTAGTGGCAGCCTGCATACTTAGCAAGATGCTTACCCAAGATAAAATGTAAAAAGAGGACTGGGGATACAACTCAGTGATAGAGCACTTGCAAAGAATGTTGACAGACCCTGGGTTCAACCCCACAGTACCACAAAAGAGAAATATACACACACACACACACACATACACACACACAAAGAAAACTGGGAAAAAATAAAAACAAAAGAAGCCTAATCCAGTTTTTTAAATTTATTTTTTTGGAAAACTTTTTTTTCCCCAAAATTCCCAATTATAGAATCTTCAGATAAAGAAATTATGATACATGATTTTTTTTTCATCTTGCCAAGATAAAGATGTACGGAAAATGAAATAGAACATCTAGTCATTTGTAATTGATCTACTTTACAGAGATACTGATAAATAAGTTGCTAAAACTTTCAGAAATAAGAAGCACTTTTATTTAGGAAGAAATAACTGAGAAGTTATTTTTAGCCTGGACAGCGGCTGCCTGGTGTCAACACCGCTGACCAGATATAGAGAATTTGGGAGTAGAGAAGCTGTGGAGAGGCTGCTCAATTGATTGTTCCATTTAACATTTTTCAGTGAACTGTGAGTGTCGCAATGCTGTGAGATGTGTCTGAAAAAGTACGAAATATTTTATTTTGATTAGGAATGATTTACAGTGAGATGATGCAGTACTGAATTTAAAAAACCAGTTTCATTATTGGATTCAAGTTCAAGGATAGTACAGCTGCTCAATATCCTTATTTTGTTATCATTTCTATTTGATTAATTTGGTTGAGCCTGGAGCCATACCACCCTGGCATCTGATCCTGTCAGATCTGGAAAGCTAAGCAGAGTCAGATCTGGTTAGTACTTGGATGGGAGACCGCCCAGGAAGAGCAGGTGCTATGGGCTTGGGAGAGGGACCCTGCAGCCCACTCCCAAAAAGCAATCAGCCTTTGAAAACCTTATGAGTATCAGAGAAACACTGATATGGTGCCGAGCATGGCACAGTGTCGTGGAGTATTGAATCTGTTGTGCATATAGGGTTGCTATGAGTTGGGTGGACTCACTGGCAACTAACAAGAACAAATGGGTTAATAATGCTTCTTACCCAACAGCTTAGAGGAAATGGAACAATGTGTGTGCAGAAGGAGCTATATTAATGACTGTTGTCTACTTACTGGACATGTATAATACTTTGGCCCACTTTACCATTTGAGGCACATGTTTTATTTTTGCCTTCTCAGAATCAGAGCATTTTGAAAAGAAAAACGAGATATCTAACAGTTCCAGAAGCTTTTCTACCATCATGGGAGGAAATATGTTTCAGTATTGTATAGAGAACTGCTAAGGGATACAGTCGAGAGGAGTAAAAACTAATGTGGATGTAACAAAATGCATAGGATGAGTCTTAAACCCACTTAATAAATAATATGTACACTAAAATTTGGGGGGCATAGTTATGACTTTTTTCTTGTTAACTGATATGTAAAATATGAAAAGAATATATACTGTCCTATCTGATGTTTTGATCATGTGTACATTGTGGAACATTTCAATCAGGTGGAACAATGTATCTCCTCAAATATTTATCATGTCTTTATGGTGAAAACTTTTAAAATCCATTTAGCCTTTTGAAATGTTCAGTTCATTCTTATCTATAGTCATTCTGCTGTGCTTTGTTAACATTTTTAAACTACTTGAGATCTCTGTACTCTCAAATTTCTCAGGAAGCAAATAAGATTACTACTCCACCAGCACAGGGTTCAGGGAGGATGAAATGTAGTGTGTGTATTGGGCAAATACCTTTATTCCCTTCTTCAGATGAGAGAAGGTGCTATTGCAATGAGATCCATTATTTTAAGATTAGTACAGCTGTCCAACACTTTTTTTGTATCTTCCATACGTCTGTTATTATTTATATTAGTATGGCTATTTATCTCTAATTCCTATGTTCATTCAACTGGCCTTTGTTTTTCTATTCATTTCTGTATTCCACATACCTAATGGGTTGGACATTCAGAATGCAGTTGAAAGAGATTTGGCAAAGAAAATATCAACTCATAAATATAAACCACATCTTAACTATGGGGAGGTAAAATTGGTAAAATGCTAGAACAGCATACAAAGACCAGCCACTACCAAGGTGAAGTTGAATTATGTAACAGAACGGTCTCCTTCAGTGAGGAGCCACATCAAAGGACCTGAGCATGTTTTTGTGGTCCAGTTTTGGGAACTCTTTTGGACTCAGTTCCTTCATCTGTTATATACGGATGCTGTTGACTCCTTCAAAGAGCTAGTCTGTTGAACTATTTGTTGCTGTAGTGAGGAGGCCTGGTAGACAGACCACAGTGATGCATGAGTGACCACTGTCCTGTGTGCCTCCCAACAGAAGAGGATGCCATTCTCCCATTCACAAACTGCCCACTGTCCAGTGGCTCACAATCAGCTAGCTTATCAGAGGCCTTCTACAAGCATGTGTCACATGACTGAAAGGACAAAGGGGTGATTAGCAATCTGTTTTTCCTAAGATGATAAAATCTCCCATATAGTCAGTATGGAGGAGATTTAAAGACAGTAGAACTTCCCATATAGTCTAGTAGCTATCTCTAGAATATACAAGCGTAAAGGAAAGAAAAAAAAAAAAAAAGACAAGAAAAGAAAAGGGGGAAGCTTATCTCCATTATTTGTCTATTTCTCCTACTCAGGTTGTCATGGGTAGGAGAGAAGCAGAGATGCATTCTGTATTTAGTACAAATAGTTCCACTGCCTGGTGATTCCTTCAGTAGTTTAAACAAGGACAGGACAGGTGGAATGCACAGTAAGAACTTAAATATTTACGTTCATGACTAAATCTAAATTAATCATTCAGTCATTAATCACTTAACACCAAATTTATCTATGCAGTGTGCCAGTGTGTGGAACAAAAATAAGAAAGCAAAATAAGGAAGGATGGAGGGAGAAAAAAAGCAGGAAGGAGGAAGAAAGGAAAAGAAAGAAAAAGAGGTAGGGAGACACAGAAGGAAGGAAATTATTGCCCCATGTCCTTAAGAAATGCAGTCCCATCAGGGAAAACAAGGACATATATAGGCAAGCACAGTAAAATAGGATGAAGTGAAGAATTTGCCCAGAACCTGAGGGAAGAAGAAATTAACACTGCTATGGGCATGTCATGTATTAACTCACTTCTAAAGTTTATTTCCTAGTAAGTAATATTAAAGACACCATGCATTCTGCATACAATTAAATTCAATTTTAAATGTAGTAAGTGATACTTTGTGAATAGTACTTTACATGTAGCTCAGCTTTAGGGGACATTTTGATCTTTAAGACACAGCTCTTTCTCTAGAGGTCTTAGGATATCACTAGCATGGACCTTATGTACCTGTAAATATATCACTGGGTGTAAAATTAATGTTACCAGCACCAAGTGTTACAGGAATTTAGACTAGGGAGAGAGTAATGTGATCTGGAGGAATTCAAGAGGTCAAGAGTTGATCCAAGATGTGAATTGTGGGTTATGGATAGTATTTATATGGCCAACATGTTAATGGGCATGAAATAATTAGCCAGGCTAAGATGCCCAGGGAGAACATCTTGTCACACAGGGGAGATCATCAAGACCTGGTTCTGTATGATGCTCGATGTTTATCAAGCTGTTCCTAATCTGAAAACTGGCCCCTTGCCAGAAGAACAAGTATGATGTCATTGCTTTGACCTTTATTTACCAGTGACAGTCAAAAGAAAAGAACATAGGGTAAGAGATGAACAATATACAGATAGAAACCAACTTTTTTGTTTTTTCATGAGAAATGAAGAAAGAAGAAAGCACATAATGAAGGACTAAAAGTATTTGCATGGCTCTGGACAATAACTGCTAGAGGAAGTTAGTATTGCTTCTGGTGTACACGCTTGGAGCTTTAAGAAAGACAGGACAATAAGGTGGGAATTCTCTGACATTAATAGTTGTAACACTTCACCATAGCCAGCATATTGCAAGTAAAGGCAATGTCATCTTAGTGTTACCAGAATTCTCTTTACTCTTTTCCAAAAGTCATGAAAATTAGACTTAAGATAGATTTCCAAAGAGTGGGAAAGGGGACAATCACTGTGTCACTGTGACACAGTGGTCACAGAATAACATTGCTTTCAATATTTCAAGGGTACATTAATAAATACAGAAAGCAATCAGACTTTCCTAGGGAACAAGATGGATGGGGGTTGAAAATAAGCAGGCAGATCCCAGACAACTGGCTGCTATTTTTTAAAGAGACCTCCAAGAGACTCCAAGACTGTAGCTCCTGTCATTGCTTCTGTAAAAATCTCAGTATGTGTTTTTTTTCCTTTAACTTGTCAAATCATGTTTGTTTGTGCTTATTTTTCAATCTTTAGTTTGAACTTCTACTCTAAAAATTGAATATTTTGCATATTTTAATTCAATACCTTTTTACTTTTAGATAGTTTTTTATGTAGACATCTCCCAATCTCACTGAAAATAAGTGAGGGAATCATAAGTGAAATGTGTCATTTATTTCTCAATAATAGAAATCCTAATGGTCATGATCAATGTTAGGAGTACCAAATAAACATCCACCAAATAGAAGTTCTTGAAAATATCAAAAAGTCTTGAACTAAGAGAGTGAGTTTTATTCTCCTCTTCACGAATAAGGATTAAAGAAAATGTTTTAATAACTGAAGATGAAAGTACAATGATGGAAAAATGCTGACTTTAAGATTACTATCCTTCTTGTTTCTGCTAGGTGTCCTCAAGTTGGTTCAGACTCATAGCAGTTCTATGTACAACAGACAGAACACTACCTGACAATTTGCCATGCCCAGCACTATTGTCAGTGCCTCTCTGCATTCATAGAGTATTCAATATCTGATTGTTTCTGGAGTGGGATCCAAGGTCATTCTCCCAAGGCTACAGCACCCAGTATTCCCAGGTGGTCTTCAATCCAAGTACTAACCAGGCCCAACCCTGCTTAGCTTCCAAGATCTGATGGGATCAGACACAAGGGCAGCACAGTTGTAGGCATACTTTTCTTATTTAACATAAAATACTCTTCCATAAAAGATTCTGATTATATAGTACATTCAATTATAATATATCAATCATATATAAATCTCATATTTTATATTGAAAGTAATTTTCAGCGTCAGACCAAAGAATATGATATCAAATGTTGGATTTACCATAAGTAACCATGAAAAGAGTCAGAGTCATCTTCCCTACAGGCAATGCAACTGTGTGTATGGGTGACATTTAATGAGATAATTAATGTAGTTAATGGTTAATTAATAGCTATGAAAACTGTTAGATAAAGTTCAATAATAATAGCAGAAACAAATTATTGCTTTATCATGAGATTAATTACCCCCCTGTCACTCAGAGTTTAGAAAATGAGAGTGAGCACGGGGAGGGGTATCAGAGGATAAGGAAGACTTGGCAGGAACTGTGGCTTTACCTCCCTCTTCCTCTTAGCTGTCACTTTTGTTGACATGGTGGACTTGTAGGAACATCAGTTACCAGTTTTCACATATATCTCAAAATGAAACCCCTTACTAGAGTTACATCCTTGAGGCCCATGCCAAACTGTCAAGCAAAACCATATAACCCTGCAGAAGGTTTACCATTAATTCCCATGTTCTAATGGGATAAAAAGAGTTCCACATTCTCAGCATTCTTGAGAGAGACAGTTCAAAGGTGAATACTAAAATTTGAAAGGAAAACAAGTAAAGAGACCAAAATATAAGAGAAAACCTATCTTTGTGATTTAAAGTTAAGGAATAGTTTACACAATTTCAGAAACACAACCATTAGGCCCATAAACAAATTAGCTCACATCAAAACTTATGTAATTTTTTTCTATAAGAGATTGCCTGGAGTAAGTAAACAGTGAGATAATACTTGCTCTAATAAATATAACATACAAAATCCCAAAGAGATTACTATGTAGATTTAAAAATACAAAGGAACTTTTGCAAATCAATAAGGAAAAGTGGGCATAAGTTATGGCTATTTGAATAGCAAAAAAAAAAAAAGTATAAAATGCTCATATTGATTTTACATGGCAAATAAGAGAGATTCCTTTCTCCCTATGTGTCTTTCTGCCTTTCCTGCCTTCTTCTTTCCTGCCTCTTTTTCTTCCTGTCTTCTTTTCACCTTCCGCAATATTTAAGAAACATATCCTGAGATTGAGAAGATCAGACATCAGCATAGTGCTGGTGGAAGCAGTGGTGTCTCTGTGTGGGGGTCAGAGCCTAAGCAAGGGCTAGAGGAAATGACAAAAAAGTACAATCAACAAGAAAAAAGTGGCTTAATAAGTAAGTACAGAACTGTAACTACACAGTACTAAAACACTCCTGATGTCTACCTAAGCTTTCCCCAGTTCCCCTACTTCCCCTCAGTATGCGGCAACTACTCAGGTGATTAGTTGAGAAATGTGGACATAGCCACTGATTTTTCTTTCTCCCTAAACTTCCATATGGGAAGCATCAGTAAATATTTCCTGTCTGCTTCCTGAGAATATATATCCTACATGTGTAATCAATATGTTCACTCTGTTAATCTTGGTCATAGTTTTATCTTACCAGAACTATGTCATAGCTTCCTTACTGCTTTGCAATTTTGTCCAGGTCAAAATGAGAAGAAACAAAATGATTGCAGCAATGGACTCAAACATAAAAAGATCTTACGCATGGCACAGTGTCAGGTAGTGTTTCATCCTATTCTGCATAGATTTGCTATGAGTTGGACCTGACTTAACAGCATCTAACAACAACAACTTTTATTCACCACCTGTTACTAGTTATTGTTCCCTGTTTTCTGATGAAGTAACCAAATGTCAGTAACTTATGTATTATCTGTGAACTGCTAGAAGGTAGAGAAAATGTCACACAGAAGTTGTTAGGTGCTGTGGAGTCAGGTCAGACTCATAGCGACCCTACATAAAACACAATGAAACACTCCCTGATTCTGTGCCAGGCACAAAATCTTTTTTACGTTTAAGCCCATTGTTGCAGCCATTGTGTCAAACCATCTAGTTGAAGGTGTTCCTTGTTTTCATTGACCTGCCACTCTCCCAAACATGAAGTCTTTCTCCTTTGATTGTTCCCTCCTGAAAACATGTCCAAAATACATAAACATAGTCTAGCCATCCTTACTTCTAAGGAACATCTGGTTACACTTCTTCTAAGACAGATCTGTTGGTTCCTTTGGAAGTCCATGGTATATTCAGTATTTGTCTCCAGCACTGTAATTCAAAACCCTCAATCTTCTGTCTCCTTTATTCAATGTCCAGGTTTCACAAGCATATGATAAAAACTGAAAATACTGTAGCATGAGTCAGATGCACCTTCATCTTCAATGTGACACCTTTAGTTTTCAGCACTTTAAAGAAGTCTTCTGGAAGGCTATTTAGTGGCTCATAAAATTGATGAGAAGGCTAGAGGCAGATTTCACAGAATTTCATGAAGCAATTCCGACACCCATCCACGGAAACAACTGATATAACCATACTGAACTAATCTCTGCTGTTTCTGGTATTTTTTTCCACTGCATTTTCCCATTACTTGCCTATGCCATAGCTGCCTAGAAGCAGAGAAAAGGGGTATCCCAGCATTTTACCGTCATAATGAGCGAGGAGAGTTGAAATGCCCACAAAAATAGGCATACTTGATGTCAGATAAGAGGCCGAAAACCTATAAACTCTAGCCGACCTTTATTGCAGAAGTTGCCAGGGCTATCTCTAACAAAGGAGAGAGCAGCAACTGGGAGAGGAAGGGGTGAGGCTTTTATGGGCTGTAGGTGGGAGGGGAAAAGGTGATTTGATGATTGGGGTAGGTGAGAAAAGGGTGAGTGGAGAGTTATGATAGACTGGAAGAGGGAAAAGGAAGTAGTTATCAGTTGCCTTCCCTGAGACAGAGTTTGAGTTAGGTTTTGGCGGGCTATTTGAGGACTGGGGCATTATGGATAGAAGAAGGCACCACCTTATTAGGAAGGTGCCATTTTGTAACAGATCCTGCCTAACACTTGAATTAAATGAAAAGAGAAAACTTGAAAGGATAAGCTGGGTGGGGTGGCACTTGTAATCCCAGCACCCAGAAAAGAGACAGGAGGCAGCCAGCCCAAGCTATATCCTGAAACCTTTTCTCAAAAGACAAAATGAAACCAACCAACAAACAAAAAACATAAAAAGATAGATAAATAGACAAATACATGCTAAATAAATATGAGCAGAGATTCAGCATAAGCAGCAATGTTAAGATCACTTGAATCATCAAAACAAGACATAAGTTTTAGTTTATAAGAGACATAATACAGCACAGTGGTTGAAAGTAGCTAAAATTTATGTCTTGAATCCTGACTCTGGCATTTATTTGCTTATTACCATGGACAAGTTACTTAACCTAATTTTGCTTTAGCATTTTTATCTATAAAATAGCTTCAAAGATTGCATCCACCCCAAGGTCCTTATAAAGTTGAAAGTATTTAATGATGGAACAACCTTTTGAAAAGTCCTACACATCTAACATTTACCCAGAAATAGTTATTTATCCATTAGATATATTCTTAAAAGTTGTAACTATGTTAGTAATAGGAATCTCAGAGTATGAAGAAAGTGATATAACTGCATTCCTGGTAGCAATGTGTCTTTATGCATATTCCCTAGAGCACAATTTTGTCAATAAGTACTTAGCCTTTTAAACACAATATGCTTTTGATTGACTCCATGTTTAAACTTCTTGGATTTGATTCTTGGAAGTTGTTTGGAATAACAAACAAAATGTATGTTTAAGAACATATTATTGTCTGTTTCACACTGTCAGATTAAAAGTATGATTAAAAAGGCACAAGCCCCAAAGGAAATACCAAAGAATGCAAATCAATAATTGTTTAAAGGACATATCAGTAATTTGTAAACTGAAGGGTAGATAGGTAACTTGTAACCTTCTCAACAGGCCAGGGAAAGCTGAAACCCAAGTTGCTAGGAATGGGACTCACTAAGAACCTAGTGGACTTCCCACAGGTGATCTTATGAAAGATTCAGGAATTGGAGGTACCTATGAAGGAAAGAAAAAAGAATAAAGGACTAAAAATAGAGAAATTGGGAAAAATGATTTTAAGGCAAATCTAAACGTGCAGGTTCTTTTCTTCCTTTCTTACACCTGCTGCTTGAATGGTTTGTGCAGTAGTGAAGTTCTTCTTGATATACTGAGGCATCAGAGACAATAGGTGCTGTCCAATGTGTGTGGGCGTGTGGTACTAAAAACACAGGGACTAAGGGAACCGTGCACTCAGCAGTAAGAGCCCAGTTCCTCCACCTACTGTTTAGAATACCAATGGCCAAGTTCTCCTTTTCTCTCAGAAGAACGGAAAGCAGGAGATTGTGAAGGACAAGAAAAGGGTGAACTACATAAGAGAAAAGCCTGCCAATCATTCTGACACAAGATTCACAGGGTCACAGGCTTCGCTCATGTGTACAGTTTCCTATTACCTTATAGTGCCCTGACTTAAAATATGTGTGAGTAGCTGATGCTCAAGAAACACTACAAAAGCAACTTAATGTGAAAGACAACCTGGAAAGCCTAGTGTGTGTGTGTATGTGTGTGTTGCTCACCAAGAGGTTAGATGATCAAATCAGACTTAATTTATTTGAGGAGTTTCCCAATAGTGAACTTACTAATGATTTCAGGGAAGCCAGTAACCAAGTTGTTGTTAGGTGCCGTCCAGTTGGGTCCAACTCAAAGTGACCCTATGTACAACAGAACAAAACACCCCCCTGCTCTGTACCTTGCCCAACACTATGTCAGTGCTTCTCTGCTATTCATAGGGTTTTCAATGGCTGATTGTTTTGGGAGTAGGATGCCAAGTTCTTCCCCCAAGCCTACAGCACACTCTATTCCCAGGTGGTCTCCTATCCAAGGACTAACCAGGACTGACCTTGCTTAGCTTCTGAGATTAGATGCCAGGGTAGTACAGCTATAGGCTCAATAATCAACAGGGACAAGGAAACCAGGAGAACCAGGGTATTGATTGTGGCTCCAAAGGTCTTCTCCCAGCCCAACTGTGATTTCTGTCCCTGGTTCAAAGAGGAGGTCTTCTTGTGTGCAGCCACTTAGAGGGTAGGGACTATTTTAAGAAAAATTTTCACATCTATGTAGTCATATAGATTGCGTGGCATTTTTCTAAGGAGTTTTACCCTTTAAATCCATAGTGTATGGGTCTTTACAATAAGCAGTCCCATAAAAGAACTGTGCTGCTAAAATAATTGCATAAGTAGGAACTGACTCTCTGCAGGTATCAATAGTTTACTTGCTAAGAAGTTGTTTATAAGTAAGCTTATAAGGATATTAGATCACTCTTGGCCTCCCTCATATCCTAAAGGGAGGGAAGTATATTGTACATCAATAACAGCCCTGATCAATAATTTCAAAGTAGCTAGGAGCAGTGGTGCTCACCTGTAATCCCAGTGGCTCAAGAGGCAGAGGCAGGAGGATTGCAAGCTCGATATCAGTAGAAGTCTTCATAATTTAGTGGGACCCTGTCTCCAAAAGTAAAAAATGGGTTGGGCGTGTAGCCTAGTGGTCCAACACTAGCAAAACATGCAAGTGCAAGGCCCTGGGTTTAACTCCGAGTACCAAACGAAAAAAAAATTACAAAATAGTAACTGGGTCATCATAGAACAAATAGATATTTTCAAGATTATAAAAAATACTATTTTCTTTGGACCGTGACCTAGTTGAGTAGATTAATGTCTTACATCAGAAAAGCATGTATCTTGCTGAATAATAGACATGTAAGTTGTTAATGAAATTTGTTTTTATTTTCTTAACTTTAAATAGTGGAATATTATTTCTCTCATTCATCTATTTTGCTTGAGCATATGTATGTCTATTATCATTTGAAATTTTCATATTATGTATAAAGGAATCATTGACAATAAAATGTATAAATCCCTGTGTACAAAGTGTGATAAAATACAGTGAATGTTTAAATTAAAAAATTATTACAGTAAAAGACACAGTGTCATTAATCCACCTCAGAATGCTCCCCCAGCTTGGTATGTACTTTTCTCATTGTTCTTGCCATTTTTTGAAGCAGTTCTGGAAGTCCTCTTTTGGGAGTGTCCTCAGTTGCACTATCCTGGCTTCAAAACACTTACCTTTCATGGTCATTTTGACATGGGGTCAAACCAGAAGTGACATGGTGCCAGATCCAGTGATAAGGTGAAGAGGACACCATAATGTTCTGTTTGACAGAGAGCACTATACCAGAAGTGATGTGTGACATGGAGCGTTATCATGATGGCAGATGCAACTAAAGACACTCATCGAAGAGGACTTCCAGAACTGCTGCAGAAAGTGGCAAGAACAATGTGGTGAGTGTGGTCAAAGCCAAGAAGAGTGTTCTGAGGGGGTTATTGCAATAAGTCTTTTGATGATTATTTTAATTTAAACATTCTCCATATTTTGTGACACTCCTTATAAGAGCAAATAGAGAACACCAATAAAGTTATTCTTACTTTGGTGTTTTAAGATGGTCATTATTTAGTCTGATTTTTAAAAACATTTTCTAGTTTATACCTTCCTAAAAAGCACCAATATATGTGTTGTTAAGATATAGATGCTTCATGACTAACAATGTCTGGATTAGGTTAACTATGTCATTAGGTTAACTGATGTCTGGATTAGGTTAAATGAAGGTAAATGATAAAGCCCAACACAGTGGTGCAGGCCTATTACCCCAGCCACATGGAGGCAGAGCTAGGAGGATCCAGAGGCAGTCTGCATAATATAGTAAAACTCTTGACTCAAAATAAAAAATTAAAAATGGACTGGGGGTGCACCCCAGAGGTAAAGCACTTGTAAAGTATGTGAAAGGCCCAGGGTTCAAGTTCAATGCCCAACTCCCTCTCTCTCTCTCTCTCTCTCTCTCTCTTAC
>VMDO01013693.1:14814-57357 GCA_007922755.1 Pedetes capensis | reverse complement strand
CTTTAACTGCTTAGTTTTTCTGAATACCAGATTTTAGTTTTTGCTTTCATTATTTTATTTTAAAATCTCTTTCTCTTTCTTTTTCTTTCTCTTCCCCTCTTTCCTCCCTTCTATCCTTTTTTTCTTTCTTCCTTTCTTTTTCTTTCTTATTTCTCTCTCCCTCCCTCCTTCCTTCCTTCCTTCCTTCCTCCCTTCCTTCCTTCCTTCCTTTCTTCCTTTTTGTCCTTTTTTTCTTAATTTTAAGTGACCTGACAGGTTTTGGTGAATATTAATGATGTCAATAAATCACTCAGTACTTTCTGACGGGTCTGTTTAACACGCACATTTTGGTTAGCATTAGATTCTCTTCTTACATTCTACTTATTCTTCTCATCTCATTGACTGGTGCTTTCTGTTCCATTTGCAAAGCAAATTGACCAATTATAAGTCAAATATTTTGGAAAAAACATTAGCAAATGATGCATCTAATAATAGGCTAATATCCAAAATGTGTATTTAAAATCCCATAAATCAACAACAATAAAACAAATACTCATTAAAAATTGGCAATGAATCTGGATGGACGTTTCTTCAAAGAAGACATAAAAATGGCCAAATGATGTATGAAATAGTGCTTAACATCATTAGTCATCAGGTCAATGCAAATCAAAACCACTACATCACTTTATATACAATAGGGTGCTTAGTACCAATGAGACATGAGATAGCAAGTGTAGGCAAGAATGAGGAGGAAAGGGAACTCTTGTATGCTGTTTGCAGGAATGTGGCACAACCAATATAGAAAACATTATTGAGGTTTCTGATAGTTTATATTTTAAAAGTCATTCTGTTAAAGAAACATTAAACCCAGAAAGTTGTTTCTTAATTTTTTATTTGACTACAAAACTCCTATATTTTCCACATAATTGTCATATTTCTCATTTTCAGAGATATTTCAATAGAAATTAAAGCTTATTATTAATAACTTTCAATACACTGGGCACTGTGGCACGCACCTTTAATCCCAGCAAGTCGGGAGACTGAAGCAGGAGGATCAGAGATTTTGAGGCCAGAGGCAGCCTGTACAACTTAGCCAGACCCTGTCTCAAAGTTAAAAATAAAAAAATAGGTATTGGTGTCTAGTTCAATGGTAGAACACTTGCCTAGAATGTATCAGGACCTGGGTTCAACCCCCAAGTACTGAAAAAAAATAATTTCCCTGTCACAGAACAAATTATACCACCAATTAAAGAATAAAAACCTCATCATATACAACTGTGAGTTATCTATAAATACATTATTTATTTCCTTGTATTTTTGGCAATCAAAAATTGATAAAATAATATTTAGAGATTTCACTCTCTTTTTCGCTTATCTCAATTAAAAAAGCATGAGTTGCTTGTATTGAGTAATGAATCGAAAATAACAACAGCATTAAAAGCTTTGTTCATAACATGTTTGTATTTTATTCAAATTTAGGTATGGCTGCTGTACGGAAGGAAGTGATGATTCAAGAATTACATGGTGGCAGGCATGGTGATACATACCTGTAATCCCAGCAACATGAGAGGTGAGGCAGGAGGATCTCAAGTTCAAGGCCAGAAGCAAGACCTCATTATTTAGCAAGGCCTTAAGAAAAAAATAAAATTATAAAGGGTCTAGGGGTCTAGCTCAGTGTTAGAGTGCTTGCAACATACATATAGACTCGAGATTCAGCCTCCCATAACACACACACACACACACACACACACACACATCACATGGTAGAAAATGTAGGAAGCTTCGAGGTTATTAATTATACCTATATATTTCTGAACCTGCAGCCATACCACTGTAGCTTCCAATCCCGTCAGATCTGGGAAGCTAAGCAGGGTCAGGGCTAGTAGGTACTTGGATGGGAGACCTCCTGGGTGCTGTTGGCTTGGGAGAAGGACCTAGCAACCTACTCCCAAAAAACAATAGGCCATTGAAAACAGGATGAATAGCAGAGAATCACTGACAATAGTGTTTTGCCTGTCGTATGTAAGAGCACTATGAGTTGGACACAGACTCAATGGCACAAAACAACAACATTTATTTATGAAAAGTCTCATTTATTAGAATGTATTTAATGTACTATGTGAAAATCAATTCATGTAGCAAACACTGCTGAAAGATTTAGCCAAAGTTTTGTAACCTCCTTAATAGTTTTGGATATCATCATATTATCTCTTAGCATAAAAACTTACCATTCTACATCATTAGAAATTATAATAAATTATTTTGTACTCTCAAATCTCTTATGTGTTCTAGAAGAGAAAATCCATTGTGTGCAGATAGTTTCAAATTCCTTCTTTTGCAAGAGTTGCATATATAAAGAACAAATATTAGATTTTTTAACCTAATTTTCAAACACATTTGCAGTTAATAAAAGTACATAATTCCTATGGGTTCTTGTAACTCCATGAAAATTTCTAGAACAAAAGATTCATACACACATTGGATCATAAGGGACATCTGCCTCACTTTGTATTTGACACATTTGGAGAAATATAGCCTTGAGAAATTTGGTGGTTTATTTCCAAAACCATACAGCTTAAAGAGTTACTTGTTATTCCTAGGGAAACATTCCTTCCACTACATTGTACTAGTCCCTCTCTGACTCCATGGTTATTACAGCAACTACAGTCTTCCTAATAGCAGATACTTATATATACACTCCATCTACAATTTTAGTTTTGATATTTTGCATTTGTTCAACTTCACTTATTACTTAATATGGAAAGCTAGCTGTTATATATAAATTGCTTACACAAAAAATTAGTAAGATACTTGACATTATAGCTTGTGACAAGTATTCAAATGATGCATAAATAATGTAAAGAAAATTATAGTACAATGTAACCAATCATTATTAACCCTTAATGTTGCACAAAAGTAATACAACCCTAAATCAGAGAATTAAAGATAGTAAATTGCACATATGCAGAGCAAAAATGAATGTTGGAAAATTTAATTCCCAAAAGTGTATGTTTACAACAGTTCTGAACATCTTAGTTCATCTATTCAAATAAAATGACATCCATTTGTCCTTTACATGGCAAATCTGCAATATACATTTTGAAATGGAAATAGCACATTAGGGTACAAGATAATGAACTCATTTCAATTACATTTTATGATAATGACCTTTGTTTCCACAATATCTTAACATTTTAATTAAATCTGCAAATCTTTCCATTTAAATATCCTTCATTATTTTGTACTACAATTTAATGAAGTGATTTTCCATTGCAATTGTAATAGCCTGCCATAAATTTTTAAACATTTCTCAAATGACTTAAATCTATATTATTTACTTTTAAAACCTTGGGTATATAAAATTATTAAATAATTACTTCATGCAAAATTGGCTATATTTTAGATGTTGCAAAGAGTACTACCCAGATGTAAATGTCTTAATGTTCATGACACAAAGAGGTACCTAAAATATCTGTATTTTTGTGACACAAAGAGGTGCATAAAATATCTGTAAAAAACCTGTATTCTTTGGCAGTTGTAATTTAAAGACATAAAAATTCTTAGAAAATCAACAAAATCAAATCAGATGTTAGTGGTTTACCAGACAATGTCCAGTTCCCAGTGAAGATTGGTGGGTAAGACATGGTATTGTAGTGCATGCTTGTAATCCCAGTGCCCTGTTTCAAAAAAAAAAAAAAAAAAGATAGTATTATCTTTGTTTGATTTGGAAGATTTTCACTATTTTTCTTTCATTGTATTTGATTCATCAATTTCTTCATAACTTTAATATAACTTAGGTCAACAATGAACCAGAATTCTGCTTATTCTGTTGGTGTTATGCCTTGGATCTTTATTCTTGCTATATTATGTCCTAATGGCAAAATTCATTCTTTTTTCATTTTAACACAGCACAATAGCACATATGAAGAATAGATTTTGCATAATAAAATTCAAAAAACATAAATGGCTTTATAAGAAAAAAATACTGAAAACAACTTCCCTTTACAAACTACAAATATTAAATAAAATTTCTGTACTGTCATTTGGAAAGACACATGCACATACATATGCAGGTGTACATATGTATCTTAGGCTGTAAATAATATGCCACATTTTTAACTCTAAGAAAATTCTCTTGTAATTATATCTTGTAGTGGGGAATCTTTAAGATAAGTTTTATGATTTCCACCTCCTGGTACTCAGATCCTTGAGTAATCCCTGAGTATGAGTTGCTCTCCTGACTTGTTTCCAAAGAGTAGAAGACAGCACAGACAGGTAGTTTGTGAGAGCTTTGTTTACATCTTTGTTTACATCTACAGTTTATATTCATTGTTTGTTCCCTCCCTTGGTTTTGATGAAGCATGTTGTTGTATTGGTGAAATCCATGTGACAAGTACCTGAGGGTGAACATCAGCTGATAGCAAGCTAGAAAATGAAACCATGAGGCCAATAGACCAAAAGCAAGTACATCCTGACATAAGTAAGATTAAGATTAAATCTTTCCCCTATTGGAACTTCAAATGAGATCCAAAGTCTAGGTGAGAACTTGATCATAGTCTTATGACAGACTGATATCAAGGACTAAGCTAAACTCTGTCCAGGTCTCTGGCCCATAGTAACTGTAAGATTATAAATAAATGATACATTAAGTTCCTAAACTTGTCATGACTTTCTCAGACAGCATAGATAATGAAAACATACTCTTGTTTATCTTTGTATTTGTTTCATAAAGAAATATATCAGTTAAAAAAAATATATCAGTTTTATTCATTGACTTTCATGTCCACATCAACTCTTAAAATAAATTTTATTGTGTACATTTAAGGCATAAAACATGATATTGTGATATGTGTGTATATAGATAGATAGACATATATACACATATATGTATATATACACACACACACACACACACACACATATATGGTTAGTGTAGTTAGATAAAATAATATATCCAACATTTTAAGTAATTACTCATATTTGGCCCCTTTGGCAAAAGCAGCAAAAATCTACACATTTTGCAACAGTACTGAATGTAATACATTATTACTCACAATAGACCCAATGTTGTACATTGGATTTTTAGTCTTGTTCATCTACACATCTGTTACTTTATATCCTTTGTCCTATATCTATTTATTCCTTCCACCACTCCAGTCCTAGAAACCATTCTTTTGTTCTCTATTTCTTTATATTTGACTTTTAAAATATTCTACATCAAAATAAGATAATGAAATATCTTTCTTTCTTTAGCACAACATCCTCTGGGAACATCCTTCCTGCAGTGAATATAATATAATATAATATAATATAATATGTATCACTCTTTATTCAGCCATTCATGGATGAAAACCTGGATTATTTCTATATCTTGACTATTGTAAATAAGGCTACAATAAACACAAAATTTCAGATATATTTACAAAGTAGTGATATAATTTCCTTTGAGTACATATATACCATAAGAAAGTGGGACTTTGGGCTCATATGGGAGTCTTTTTTTAACTTCTTTAGTAATCTCCATGATGTTTTCTATAATGGCTGTACCAATCCATATTATCATCAAAACACACCAATTTGTAGTATTCAATAATTTTAACAGATTATCTTTCCTTTAAACTCATAAAATAAGGAAATAATCATACCATTATGTAATACCCATGAAGAAATAATGTGGATAATTTACTATTTATCAATGTGGTAATGTCCTTATTTGGCTAAAAAATGATGAAGTGAACAAGTTTTATTCCAATATTATGAAACTTATAAATCCAATACCAGGAGAATAGAACTTACAGATGTTAATAAAAAAGAGAAAATAGTATTTTACATATATTTGAGCAGACCCAGATTTGAGTATTTGTATATAATCAGTAGGGAAAAATAACATCTTGAGTTCCTCAGCCTGTCCTGGTACTTTACATAAGTGATGAATAGCTTAAGATACTGGATCTTGCAAGGATTGCCAATTTCTGTGTACACAATGATTTGTGGAGAGCACTATTACCTTAGTAATATTAAGGAACACGGATGCTCTTATCAAAATCCAGCAGTTCTGCAGAAATTGAATACATTATTAACTGAACATGCTGAGTCACTGACTTTTTTCATATTTTTGCTAATACATTACATTCAGATGTGGTTCCTGCATCATAATTTAACCTGTATCTGATAAATTTTATGCTCTATTTGAAAATATATAAAATTTTAATATATGGTATTTCATAATTGATTGATTCACTAAGTGGTTTAAAAATCCATATATGCCAAACACTAATACCAGACAATATGTGAAAATTCTCAGCCATTACTGAGAAAATATTACTTTTAAGAAAGGAAAATCTGCTTCAAGAAAAAGAAAATGAATCCCTTAACACAAAAGAAATTTGCATGACATAAAGAAAATAATCTTCTAGGAAAAAAAATCTCAAAGTAAAAATATTCATGCCTACTGCAAAGTGATTTAATGGAAATGGGTGGGAAGAATTGCTGGTAGCATTCAGTCAAATAGGTAGGAGGCAGGAGAAGGGGTTTGCATGTGTAATTTAATATCAACAAGTGAGCTACATAGTCGACACAGTTCATAGTTCATTTAATATCTACTCCTAAGGTTCTTACACAACCCCAGCTATTATATACTTAAGTTATCACAGTATTGTCTTCAAAAAAGGACAGACAAAAATTTTTCAAAATATTGATTTATATGATGTATATGCTGGATATTTTAACCTATAATATTATCTTCAAATATCATAGCAGTGAGGTTAGGTTTTTCAGGACAATTATGCCACAAATAAAAATGTGTAAGGCAGGAAGCAATATGGAGTAAAAGTATGCACTTAAGTACATACATCAAATACTATGTGAAAATTTATTTTGAATGCTTGCTGCCAACTATTTAATTGTCCACATAATTCACTTGTTTTGTCATTGTACTTAACATTTGCTTTTAATTCTATGATACAGAATTATAAAAAAGAAAATGAAAAGAATTCAAATAAATGATTTACATCCATTACACTTTCAAGGTAAATTGAAAGACAGAAAGATTTTTCCAGACATTGTGTCACACTCTTGGGATGCTAAGGCAGGATTATTGTGAGTTTGAGACCAGACTTGGCTACCTAAGACCTTGCCTCAAAACAACACTTCCCTCTCCCAAAAAGAAAAAGACCCAGCAAGATTCATTTTGGTGCGTTTATGTTTCATTTCTTAATTTTTTAATTGTACATATTTATACAGTACAATGTAATAATGTGATACATATTATAATGTGTACTGATCAGATTGGGATTATTGCCATTTAAATCTTAAACATACGTTACTTGTGTTGAGAATCTTCAAACTTCTCTCTTATTTCTTTATAAAATATATAACAAATTGCAAATTATAGTTGATGTACTGTCCTATACAACACTAGGACTTATTCCTCCTACATAACTGTATTTTGGTACAGGTTTACCAAACCTCTCTATACTACCTAGCCCCTCTAGCCCTCCTAGCCTCCTTAGAGACTCAGAAGTCCTCTTGGACTTTTAATATCATTCCTTTCCTTACTCATTCCTGTGTGGTATTTTATCTCCTTTTTCTTACAGATCCCTGCTGAGAAGTGAAAATCCTTGTTGAAAAAAGAAATTACAGAACAGGCAGATAAATTTTTGTTGTTGTTGTTTGTTTGTTTGTTTGTTTTAAAAACCTTCCTCAAATATGCTGGGCAAATTAATGAAAATCTATATTCTTTCATGAGAAGCCAAAAGCTTTTAGGTCCTCAGGAATATTTCAGTTTCTAGCAAAATCTTGGATTTTTTCCCACCTAATATGACTAGTTTCATAGTGATATTTCTTACATTACTCATTTACTTCCTGTAGAAACAGCTGAGAGTGAGGCTCCCAGTGCAAATCCTGTCCTCTCTGCAGACAACAGTTTCCAACCATTTGCCAACAGTCCAGAGTTTCTATAGAATTAAAAAAAAAATTATCCTTCTGTACAAGTTGTGGAAAATAGAAGCAAGGAAAAGCAGCTAAAATATTTAAGAAACATCCCTATTTTGTTTCACCAGATGAAAAATCATTTCCTCAAAGGAGTCAAGAAAAACAAACAGATATCCTTAAGACATTCTGCCATCAACACTTTTTGTTGTTGTTGTTGACTTCTTACCTCTTTTTCCCCCTAAACTCATATGTAACAGTGAGGTTATTATTCTGTTTGTAATTACTTACAAACGTAATAGTCATATGATCCTAGATATGAGGGATTATGTTTGTATTTTAGTTAACTCATCTACTACAAAGACAAAGCAACTACTTTATATTCATGGTACTATAAAATGCCCATGCACCCCCCCACCCACACATACACACACAAGCTTTGAGAAGTCTGTGAGGAAATGAGTCACATCTTACTCAATTTTCCAATTTTTGTAGTAAATTCAAAAATGACATATTAGTCTCAGTAAAAATTTAAATGCATTCTAAGTATGAAAGTACATCCTAACAAACTAATGTAAATATTTTTGTTGACATTATACCAAAGCACAGCCATCCCTATGCCGACTTGAACATGACTCATTCTTAAAATCACCTCTTAATGTATTTAACATAATTTTTTCTCTTCTTATGGACCATTAGATACCCTGACCATTAAGATAGATAAATAATAGATACATGATAGATGATGATGATAGATAGATAGATAGATAGATAGATAGATAGATAGATAGATAGATATTGTTGTTGTTGTTAGGTGCCTTTGAGTTGATATCCGACTCAGCGACATTCAGGGTTTTCAAGGGCTGACTGTTTCAGGATTGCCTTGGGAGTGGATTGCCAGGCCCTTCTCCCATTTTTGCAGTGCTGGGAATTGAACTCAGGACCTCAAAGACTGCAGCGCAGCACTCTACCAACTGAGCTAAATCCCAGCCCAGATAAATAGATGAGTTAGAAAAACAAAAAGAGGAGCAGACTTTGGGAATATTTCTGCTTACCTTTTCCTATTTGTTGTTTTAGGTGCCGTTGAGTCTGTGTCCAACTCATAGCAACTCTATATACAACAGAAGAAACAGTATTGTCAGTGAGTCTCTGCTATTCATAGGGTTTTCAATGGTGGATTGATTTTTGGGAGTGGGTTGCCAAGTCCTTCTCCCAGGCCAACAGTATCTGGTGTTTCCAGACGATCTCCTATCCAAGTATTAACCAGGCCCGACCCTGCTTAGCTTTTGAGGTCTGACGGGATCAGAAGCCACAGGGCTACGTAAATGCCATGCTAGAAGCCACTATTGATGTACAGTAGAGATTTGATAAATTCTTTTCTTTCTTTTCTTTCTTTTTTTGTTTTTTTTTTTTTCTTTTTCTTTTTTTCTTGTACTGGGGGTAAGGTGCTGAACCCAGACCCTTGCACATACTTTACAAATGTTCTTCAACTGAGCTGCCCCCTAGGGATTGTCCCCTTTTCAAAAAAATTTGAGACAAATTCTCAGTAAGTTACACAGGCTGTCCTTTGCCTCAAACCTGTGATCCCCTGCCTCTGCTTCTCAAGTCTCTTGGATTACAAGTGTGCGCCACCACATCCTGCTTTATTTTCAATGGGAGGAAAAAATTCTATTTTTCAACAGTAGTGTGTTCATAATTTTGTTCGATACTTCAAAGTTTGGTCAGAAATGACACATAAAGAAATATTTAACTTCTACAGGGGAAACTTGTGTTTACTAATTATTTTATTGGGAGAAGTATGTGCCAATCCACTCCCAAAAACAATCCTGGAACAATCAGCCATGGAAAACCCTATAAGGGTCTATATGAATTGGATACGAGTCAGTGGCATCTAACAACAACAATTATTTTATGCTGCATAAACTGAGTAAACACTACCTAATTGTGAAGCTGGGCTGGGGTTTAGTTCAGTTGGTAGAGTGCAGCTCTTCACTCTCTGAGGAACAGAGTTTGATCCCCAGCACTGCAAAAATGGGAGAAGAAAGTGGCAATGCACTCCCAAAAATTCTAAAACAATCAGCCATTGAAAATCCTATGAATAAGTATATAGGGTCACTATGAGTCAGACTCAACTTGACAGCAACTAACAGCAACAACAATTATATATGGCTGTAGACCCAAACTTCATAATTGTTGTTGTGGTTGTCGACAACACCTAAGAACAACTGTGAAGCTTGGGTCTACAGCTATACCACACTGGTGTCAGATCCCATCTGGTCTCAGAAACTAATCAGGGTTGGACCTGATCAGTACTTGGATGAGACACAACTTGGGAATACTGGGTGTTGTAGTCTTGTGAGGGTCTGCTTTTGTTCAAGTGATTATTTCCTTAAGCAGGACTTTCATCCATCTTAATCCAAAGGTTGGGTTCCAGACTTATAGGTGCTTTCTGAATGGGCTGGGGTTTAGCTCAGTTGGTAGAGTGCCTGTTCTGCACACTCTGAGGCAACTGGGTTTGATCCCCAGTGCCCCCAAAATAGGAGAGGGACCTGATAGCCCATTCTAGAAACAATCCTGAAACAAACGGCCATCGAAAACCCTGTGAATATTATAGAAGCACTGACACAGTGCCATGCATGGCACAGCACCCACCAGGGAGAGTTTTGATCTGTGACTATGAGTTGAACTTGACTTGAAGGCATTCAACAACAACAGCAATTGTAAAGCTAGTTATTAAAGAAAAAAATTAGTTACCATATCAGAAGACTAAAGTTTTAAAAACATCTTTCAAAATCTTATATTTTAAATGTTATTGTTAAATATTTATCTCTATAAAATTTTTATTTCATCTGTCAATACAATGTCAAAACTCAAGAAGATAACATTCAGACACCTAAACAATACAAGAAACAAAAGATTTGGGGTGTTTGCTTGTTTGTTTTTTCCGGTACTGGGGGTTGAACCCAGGGCCTTGTACTTGCATGCTTTGCAAGTGCTGGACCACTGAGCTGTACCCCGCACCCCTTATTTTTCATTTTTTGAGACAGGGTCTCTCTAAATTACATAGACTGCCTCTAGTCTCTTGCGATCCTCCTGCCTCTGCCTCCCCAGCCTCTGGGATTACAGGCGTGTGCCACTGTGCCTGGCTTGAAATAAAAGATTTTAAAAGTCTTTGGCATCATCTTTTTTTCTGATATTTTTCAAACTCTCAATAAGATGACAAGATTTCTAAAGCAAAATTATTATGAAATGAATATTTCAGTGATATTCTTTAAAGTAAGGCTTAGTAATATAAGTTTATTATGGGATCTTTATTTCTTTTAATCAATTTAATAGATAATTTGAAACATTCTCTAGAAAAGACAATATGTTAAAAACTAAATTACTTTGTAATTAATACTAATTCTAATACTAGGCTAGGGTTTAGCTCAGTTCATACAGCGCTGGGCTGAACTCTCTGAGGTCCTGAGTTCAATCCCCAGCACCACAAAAATGGGAGAAGGATGTGACAATGCACTCCCAAAGCAATCTCAAAAAACAGCCATTAAAAAGACTATGAGGATCACTATGAATTGGACAGAACTCAATGGCTCCTAACAACAATTCTAATACTAACCGTATAGTATATTAATATCTAATACTAATTATATGGTATGTTAATATCAAGGCTCAACAAACTGCAGTGAGGATCGTATCCAGTTTTTGTAAGTAAAATTTTTTTGCAGCACAGCCATGTTTGCTACAAAAAATATTTGCTTATCTGTGTTTTACACCATTAATTTGCTAAGATCAAATTAAAATTAAATACTTGACTAACGTTAATACATTTATTATAGGGAAGGAATATCACAATATACTTGTTATTTATTTATTTATTTGCTTATTTATTTATTTTTTGTGGTACTGGAAGGTTGAACCCAGGCCTTTGTACATACTTTGCAAGTGCTTTACCATGAAGCTTCACCCCCAGTCTCTCTTTCATTTTTCATCTTTATACAGAGTCTTGTTAAATTATGCAGCCTGCCTCTGGCCTTGAGCTTGTGATCCTCCTGCATCTGCCTCCTAGGAGAGTTGCTGAGATTATAGGAATGTGTCACTGCACTTGGCTGCACTTTGTTTATATTTAAATGCAGCAAATACCTGAATGAAACAATGTGTCCAAAATACATAAGGCACAGTAAAGCCATCTTTACTTCCAAGGAGCACTCTGGTTGCACTTCTTCTAGGACAGATCTGTTGGTTCTTTTGGCAGTCCATGGTATATTCAGCATTCATCTCTAGCACCAAATTCAAAAGCATCAATTCTTCTCATGTCTTCCTCATTTGTTATCCAGATTTCACAAGCATATGATGTAACTGAAAATAACATGTCATGAGTGAAGGACACCTTTGTCTTCAGTGTGACATCTTTACTTTTCAACACATTAAATGTGTTTTGCAACAGCTTTTCCCAATGAAATGAATTTTTTGATTTCTTGACTGTTGCTTCCACAGATGTTGATCATAGAACCAAGTAAAAAAAAATCTTGGACAACCTCAATCTTTTCTCCATTTATCATGAAGTTGTCTACTGACTTGGTTGCAAATATTTTTGTTTTCTTGATATTGAGGTGTAATCCATACTAAAGTTAGTGCTCTTTGATCTTCATTAATAAATGTTTCAGATCCTCTTCACTTTCAGCAAGCAGAGTTGTGTCAACTGCATAACACAGGTGATTAATGAGTCTTCCTCCAATCCTGACACTATTTCTTCTCCATAAATCCAGGTTCTCAGATTATTTGCTCAGCATAAAGATTGAAGACATACGGTGTAAGGATACAGCCCTGTTGCACACCTGTCCTAACTTTAAACCAGGTAGTATTTTCTTCTTCTGTTAGAAGGTCTGCCTCCTGGCCCATGTACAGATTTCTCATGTTTACAATTAAGTGCTCTGGTATTGCCATTCTTCAATGTTATTCATAATTTGTTGTGATTCACATAGTCAAATGTCTTTGCTTAGTCAATGAAACATAGATTGACATCTTTTTGATATTCTCAGCTTTTGCCTAAAATCCATCTTGAAGTCAGCAATGATGTCCTTGGTTCCATGTCCTCTTCTAAATCCACCTTGATTTTTCAGCAGTTCTCTGTCAATACACTGCTACAGTCACTTTTGAATAATCTTCTGCAAAAATTTAATTTTGTGTGATACTAATGATATTTTTCAATAATTTTCACATTCAGTTGAATCGCCTTTCTTGGGAAGAAGCACAAATATGGATCTCTGCTAGTCAGTTGGTCAGGTAGCTCTTTAACAAATCTCTTAGCAGGAACTCCTGAGCACTTCCAGTACTGCCTCTTTTCATTGAAAGATCTCAGTGAGTATCCCATCAATGCCTGGAGCCTTGTATTTCACCAATGCCTTCAAGGCAGCTTCTACTTTGTCCTTCAGTACCACTGATTCCTGATCATATGCAACCTCTTGAAATTGTTGATTGTTCATCAATTCTTTTTGGTATAATGACTTTGTGTATTCCTTCCATCCTCTTTTGATGTTTCCTGCATTGTTTAATATTTTTCCTGTAGAATCCTTCACTATTGCCACTTAAAGCTTGAATTTTTTTTCTTCAATTCCTTAGGCTTGAAAAAAACAGTATATTCTTCCTTTTTTGGCTATCTCCAGCTCTTTCCACATGTCATTATAATAATTGATTTGTCTTTTTGAGCTGCCTTTTGAAATCTTCTGTTTAGTTCTTTAAGTTTGTCATATCTTCCTTTTACATTGTTGTTGTTGTTAGGTACCATTGAGTCGGTATCCAACTCATAGCAACCCTAGGTACAACAGGAGAAAGACTATTGTCAGTGTTTCTCTGCTGCTCGTAGATTTTTCAATGGAGGATTGATTTTTGGGAGTGGGTTGCCGGGTCTGTCTCCCAAGCCTATAGTACCTGGTTTTCCAAGGCTGTCTCCCATTCAAGTACTAACCAGGCCCCACCCTTCTTAGCTTCCAAGATCTGATGGATTTGGATGCCACAGGGCTATGGCTGCAGGCCTCCGTTTACATTACCTGCTTGAAATTCGAGGGCAAGAGTTAGTGTCTCTTTTGACGTATAATTTGTTCTTTTCTTGTTTTCCTATTTTTAATAACCTTTTGCTTTCCTTGTGAATAATTTCTTTGCTGTGTTGCCACAACTTGTCTGGTCTTCAATCATTAGTGTCTAACACATCAAATTTGTTCTTGAGGTGGTCTCTGAACTCAGGTGGGATATACTTAAGGTCATCTTAGCTCTCCTATACTTGTTCTAATTTTCTTCAGTTTCAGTGTGAACTTGCATATTACCAGTTGATGCTCTGATCTGCAATCAACACCTGGTCTTGTACTGACTTTTGATATTGAATTTTTCTATCACCTCTTTCCACAAATGTAGCCAATTTGGTTCCAGTTTGTACCATCTGGTGAATTCCATATGTATAGTTGCCATTTGTGTTAATGAAAAAATGTAATTGCAATGAAAATATTGTTGGTCTGACAAAATTCTATCATGTGATACTTATCATTGTTTCTGTCACCAAGGCCATATTTTCTAAATACTAAACCTTCTTCTTTGCTTCCAACTTTTCCATTTGAGTCACCAGCAATTATCAGCACATCCTGATTGCATGTTTGATGCATTTCAGATTGCAGAAGCTGGTAACAATCTTCCCTTTCTTCATTTGTGGTCTTAGTGGAAGGTGTGTAAATTTGAATGACAGTCATATTACCTGGCCTTCCTTGTAATGGATATTATTCTATCACTGACAACATCGTACTTTAGGACATATCTTGAGGGTTTTTTTTTTACAAGTGATGCAAACCCATTTTTCCTTAATCTTTCATTCCCAGAATAGTAGACCACATGATTATCAAGTTCAAAATAGTAAATACCAGTCCACTTTAGCTCACTGATGTCTAGAATGTCAAATTTTATGTTCTCCATTTCACTATTGATGATTTCTAATTTTCCTACATTCATATTACATACATTTCACGTTTCTATTTTTAATGAATGTTAGCAGTTGTTTCTTCTCATTTTTAGTTGTACCACACCAGCAAAATCAGGTCTCACAAATTTTACTCCATTACCATTATTAAGATAGACCCTACTTTGAAGAGGAAACTCTTCCCTCATCATCTTTTGAGTGCCTTCAAACCTGGGGGACTCAATTTCCCATACTATATTTGACCATGCTTCTCTGCTATTCACAGAGTTTTCAATGGTTAATTATTTCATGAGTGGGCTGTTGGGTCCTTTTCTCTAATCTCTCTTGGCCTGGAACCTCAGGTGACATCTGTCCACTGATGATTACCCTGCTGATATCTAAAAGCATAGCTTTCAGCATCACAGCAACATGCTAGCAGCCACAGTTTGACAACCTGACAGACAAGTGAATATGCACTATTTTATTTCAGGCAAGTTATCAAATGTTCAGTACAGGTAAAAGCATAAAAATGATGACGGAAAAATCATTTGGAAATGGGAAAATATGTGGATTGGGAAAAAAGATAAAATTATCCAAATTGGTTTCTTTTAAAACAGCTTTGACATTATCTGTTTATATGTCTTTTGTTGTTGTTCTTGTTCCAGATAAGAAAAAGAGGGTTTTGATTAAAATGATTTTTGAGTCACCAGATGTGAATTTTTGGTTAAAATAGTCCATGTGGAATGGGAGAATAAGTAGCCTCTCACAGTCTATGTTTAATATATCTATATACTACAAAATTTGGAAAATAAATTCAGAAATCTCCATCTATGGTGACAGTATCATAGCCTTATTCTTTACCCACCCTTTCATGGTCTGAAAATAGCTACAGCAATTTTAAGCAGTTCATGAATCTCTAAATCTAAAATAACTTAAAAAGAAAAGAACACAAACTCTGATGAGATGTTCATAATCATGGTTTGGAAAGAGTGGTAATATAAATTAGCAAAATCATAATTCTTTTTCTACTTTGATGATATGCCATCAAACATGAAATATGAAATATTTCCATCTTTAAGTAACTTAATTCTAATATGGTCAGAACCCTTCTGCTGGGTGGTTGAAGGTAGAAATAGGATTGCACTGAAGTGAGAAGTAAGTAAGTTGTGAAGAATCAAAAGTTCATACATCTCTGAATACATTTGGCTATAATAGAAAAATGAGAGTTATGATTGTGAAAAATCTACATAGAGACGAGAATGCTATGAATGTATACATTGCTTATGAGAAAGAAAAAGATAAGATGTGGTAGTTTAAGATCTAAGAGAAAATTGTATAATTCATAATTTAACTTAAGAGATTGGAGGATGGCTCTGTACAAAAGGATGACCTCTGGAACACAGGTAATGAGCAAATGCAAAGAAAATCAGGAGTAAACACAGCATGGATCCAGAGCAAACATAAAATAGTGAATGGCAATACAAATCTCTTAGTAGCTTTAATGGTAGGGAGTTGGCTAGTATTTTCTCTGGGGAGGTATTTTGACTTTTTCTGCTGTCAGAGAACAATTTGTCGAATTACATGCTTAGTTGTTGTTGTTGTTAAATGGTGTCAAGTCATGTCCAATTCATAGCAACCCTAGTTTTCAATGGCTGATTGTTTTCCAGGATTGCTGTGGGAGTGGATTGCCACATCCTTCTCCCATTTTTGCAGTGCTAGAAATTGAATTCCAGTCCTCAGAGAATGTGGAGCAGCACTCTACCAACTGAGCTAAATCCTAGCCCTTACATGCTTAGCAAAACTGTAAAATGGCTACAATGGCTAATGTGAAGGATGTGAGTAAAACAGATGAAAGATTTTGTCCTAGAAGATTGAGGGCACAACTGAGATTGAACCTTCTGAATTTAAACTGGCAATAATCTTTAAATTGATCTGGTTTACTTAAGGAATTTTCAGTAACCACAGAATAGGCAGAGAGAATGCAGAATAATGTACCTTTGCAGTTTTTCAGGGGTGGAATTTTGTCTAGTGAATTCAAATGAAGGAAATAGGAAGAAGGGTTGAGATTCTTGATAAGAGAGGGCTTGCAGTGATATGCTGCTCTACACAAGGTGGAAAGCAAAGAATATGTATTAAACAGAAAGTTGGTCAGACAACAGCAATGACGCAGAAACAAAACACACAAGGACCAAATACAGTAGAGGTCACACAACTGGAGTTCTCACAAAAATGGAGGAAAAGATGTAAAGATAACTGAATGAGAACAAAAAAATGGAAGTGACATATGGGATATTTGAATTTGACATTTGAGAAATTTAGTACTTCCATAGTAGTAACAATAACAGAATATATAATTTTGAAAATAGAGATTTGGGAAAACTCAGTGGGTAAGAATGTCATGTAGCTGAAAGACTGGGTGCTAGTTGATATTCTAGATGAATTTGAAGTTAATAAGGATGGTGGTGAATCGGCAAAAAGATAGATAGGAGCTCAGTTCCACACTCAACAAAAGTGAAGATAAGTTTACTTGAAAAGAATGAGGAGAAAAGTTTACTTTAGTTGAGTTACTGGGGATTTTTGTTTGTTGTTTATTGCAGTACTTTGAATTGAACCCAGGGCCTCACACCTACATGCTTTGCAACTGCTGTACCACTGAGCTGCACATGCAGCCCTATTTTTTTTTTCTTTAACTTTTTGAGACAGGGTCTTTCTAAATTATGCAGACTACCCCTGATCTCGAATTTGCGATCCTCCTGCCTCTGCCTCCTGAGTTGCTGGGATTACATACATGTGCCACTGTGCCCGGCTAGTTGAGTTACTTTAACTTCAATGAGGCCAGGTCAGTTTACAAATGGGTGGGGAAGAGAGGTTTGGAAGGAACCTGACATCACACATAACTTAAGTCTCCACCTTCTTGATTGGACATCAGTGGATACAGCATTACTAGTCTTGGTTTCACCAGGGACATGAAAGAAGTTAGGATTGAGAGTTTACTTTCTAAGGAGCAGAGGTTCTGGAGTGTAGAGTGAAACTATTTGGATACAGATGAAAGAGAGTTAAGATATGCAGCCAGAGCCTATTATGCATAATGGACACAAATATTAGAAGTTGAAAGCCTGGTCGCTTTTCTGGACTGCAGCATTTCCTAGAACATTAGTCAAAACAGCAGTCAAGTGCATTTGAGCCCAGGAGGATGGTTAGAACACTGTCCAGCAGTGACTCCAATGCACCTTGGTGAGTATGGGGATTCTAGTCCCCGCACAAGGAGAGCAGTTAATTCATGGATTCTTCTGGATGTATAACGGAGACCTTGTTACAGCTGCATACATTTAAGCTTGCAGGATTAGGGCCTTCATTTTTCACGTGATATTTTGAGGGATTTTTTTTTTAACGGTACTGGGGATTGAACCCAGAGCCACACAATTGCATGCTTTGCAAGGGTTGTACCGCTGAGCTGCCCCCAGCCCTTTTTTTTTTTTTTCTTTTTTCTTTTTTTTCTTTTACTTTTTGAGACAGTGTCTCACCAAATTATTCAGACGGCCTCTGGTCTCGAACTGGTGATCCTCCCGCCTCTGCCTCTTGAGCTGCTGGGATTACAGGCATGCACCAACGCGCCCATTGATATTTTTGAGTTTTATCTGTACATTTTTTTGTTCTTCTTTTGCCATAGTTGACAAATTTCTTTAGAGTGTCCAAAGGTTTTGTATTTGAAAATTGTATTTGTATATATTGGTATGATTTTTTAAGTGTCTTTGCTTAAAACAACATCCAAAAACTTTAATTATTTTATTTTATCTGATTTTATTTTATTTTATTGAGAGTTAAACCCAGGGCCTCATGTATATTAGGCAAGCACTTCACCACTGAGCCCATCCCCCAAACTCTTTTAATTTTTATTTTGAGACAGGATCTCACAAAGTTGCACAGGCTGCCTCTGCCTTTGGATCTGCAAACATCCTGCCTCACCCTCCCAAGTAGTTGGGATTGTAAGTGTGCACCAAGGTACCTGTTCCATATACGTCGCTTCTTACTATGAATTAGTAAATCTCCTCCATATTACTTTGTTTCGATTCCTAAGAGAGAGTGACAGTCCTAGCTTTTAAAAAAGTATATTTTTTAAAAATCCACGAAAAAAACCACAAAAGTCACCGGCAGACCATGGCAACCCTTGTGAAAGATCTAGTCTTAATGAATGTGTACAAAGCATTGTTTTATACTCCAGCAAAGACTGAAACCTGGGATTTCACAATAGGAATATTCAGATTAATTATAAAAGGCAGAAATATTTTGGAACATACTAATCTTTATACTATGCAAATTGAGATTCCTTTTTTCATTAAACAAATACAAATATAGTTTGAGGCTAAATAATTATATAGTCACTTTCCTAAGAACAGAATAATGAGCCAATAATACATGGTATCAACATGTAATATTGATAAAAAGTACAATAATATATTACACCATATAGAGGTAGGGAATATTTTTTCTCAGGAATTTATTATCCACTTGATTATTTTAATGGAGCATCAACCCTAACCCAAGGATACCTAAAATTTGAAGCTCCTCTATTATCTGGCAATAGAGAAAAACCATATCTCAGATCTTTGTCAGCACCTACATTCTTAAAACCATTTCCACCCAGTATATATGTGAAACATATTGATTTTGAGACTTATTATTGGAAATTTGCCATTCCTTTATTTTATTAAATATTCTAATATATGCATGTATATATAGGACAATAAGAGAATTCTAACCTTACACTGTATTTACTGTCTCCCTCCAAATAAATGCATTTACTGAAAAATACTTTAATTATTATGTCAATAATTCTACAAAGCATGCTGTGAAAAATACTCTAAGATTACAGGAAAGGTATTTCCATAATAAGAATATTATTGAAAAGATTTAGTTCCTTGTCCAGAGTCTTCATGGTGAGAATAAAAGACAGAACTTTTACCATGATATCTATGTTTTAAATTTTATATTCAGTGAAAATCATGTAACAGATGTTGTGGAAAACAAGGCTGCACACTCAGAATTTAAAATAACCCTTGTTTGTTTGTTTGTTTGTTTGTTGGCTAAAAAGCAAATACAGAAAAAGCAAGTAAGTATGTGAGCATAGATAACCTAAAGGAATACATCCTCAACCTGCCCAACACAGTCCTTTTTACATGGCTACAACATAGGAACTGTGACAGACATTCAGAGCAGTTCATCAAGAACTTTTCCCTGAGCACATTGTTAAGCTATACTTTTGAAATCCCTTGCTGTCTATTGTGACCTTGTGGCCATGCAACCAGATCTGAGCAATGGGAATTTAGGAAAGTGATGTACATTCTTCTAGGTCAAAATGTGCAGAAAATATATACGTCTTCCCATAGTCTTTTTTTTTTTAAGTTTTTATATTTTTTGTTTGTCTTTTGATCCATGATCAGATAAGGATGAGGCCAAAAGGAATGGTAGAATTACAAATAGGAAGATCACTGCCTTTTAATCACCATACGCCACCACAATTTTCCTTTCCATGATCACATGTGCCTGGTGAATGCAAAATCAGCCATGCATAAGAGATGCATGATATGCATGCCAAATATAATATATATTATATGAACGTAATGTAAAATTTTATTTTAATATGAACTGAAATTTTGGGATCACCTTGCTTATTATAACTAATACATATTAGTAAGGAGCCATGGAGCTCCCAGTGGCCTGGGAGGCTAAGAAGGGAAGATAATGAGTTCAAGGCCAGAGGTACCCTTTGTTAACTTATTGAAATACTGTCTCAAAATAGTTAAAAAAAAAAAAAATCAGCTGGGGGTGCAGCTCAGTGGTAGAGCACTTGTTAAGCATGTGTAAGGTCTTGAGTTCAACCTCCCAGTAAGGAAGGAAGGAAACAATGAATAAATAAACAAAATATTACACATAAACTAAAAGAATATAATGCCATATATTGAAGGCTTTGTTTTTGTTTATTTTTGCTGCTGCTTTTATTTACTGTCTTAAATCATTATTCCATCTACAGTTTGGACCACTTTGCCTGTTGCTTCAGAAATGTCACTCTTTTTTCCTTATTTTTCTATTTGCTGCCTTTATACAAGAAGATTAGAAATAAAGCTCTCTCTTTTGGCAGTTATGACGTTCTACAAGTTTCCTACTATGTAGGCACATATTCTGCACTGTGCTCTACCTCTACCCTCTCTACTTCTGTATAATGAGAAAATAGTATGACAGAGGACCATACAGAATATTGAAAATTTGTCACAGCAATTGAAATGTCCTCCCACCATTTCCAGGACCATTATTAGCAGACATGACTATGATGTTGTTGAATCAGGTCCAACTCATATCTACCCTCATAGGGCTTTCAATGGCTGATTGACTTTTTGGGATTGCTTCAGGAGTGGATTGCCATGTCCTTCTCCCATTGACTACAGTAGACTGAATAAAAAGATCCATAAGTGAAGCCCTGAGGACATAGAGACAATCAATATAATCCAAACAGTAAATGAAATTTTTGAGAAAACAGGATTAAGATAAAGACCACCAGTAGATAATCCAAGCTTAATCTTCAGAGAATTCCCCAGTGAATGACAGAAATCAAGAGATTGACCAATATGGGAAGCTCAAGTGATTCTCACAGAGTGCTTATCTCTGAAATAACTTATATCAGGTCACAGAAATACAGGTGACACACACTAATTTTCAACTTTTTCAATCAACTGAGAGAATTATCATAGACTATTTTACAACAGTTATTGCTTTGACAAAGTAAAATTATAACTACAACTCTTAAGTGTAAGAAGTTGAAGGCAATGACAAGGAGAAGGGAGGGAGAGAACATGACAAAGTGAGAAAAATACAATCTGAGGGACATATAAAAGCAAGGTATTAATTATGCGATGTTAACATGCCTTAAGAACCTGTAAGGAAACCAAAAGTTTTAAAGTAACCTTTTGAACTGAAAAAGGTGATGTAAAGAAAGGTAGAGAGTAGGGTGAAATTTAACAAAATCCCCAGACAGCACATGAGAAAAGGTAAAAAAAATTATGTACACACACACTCAGGCACATATGTGCATATTTCAATGCATTATATACTAGATTTCTTTAGAACCAAGAAATGGCCCAAAGTGCTCCAAGTGGGTCAGAGGGTGGTAATATTGATAGGGTCCTGATTTCATTGTTGATATTTGTTTTTTAAGGTATGAGAATGTATTAAATTTATCTTTCCCTATTTTTCCTCTGAGGAAATGCCTGGAAAGCGACATTGTCAGTAATCCCCCTCAAAATACTCTCCCTCACTTCTAATGTACTTATCCCATCATTCTTGCCACTTTCTTGTAGGAAGAAATTGGGAGGAAATTGGCAAAAACCCCAAAACTGGGAAAACAGCTTTTGAAGATCTATTTTCTTAATTAGAAATCTAGGGAAGAATGAAAGTAAATTGATTGGACATTTGTACAAAACCCTTCATAAATCCCCTGAACCTAATAGGACAATTAGAAAACAAAGGACTTGAAGCTGATTGGTTTGAGCCATCTGTAAAAAGAGCTACACTGCAGCAGCTCCCTCTCTCTCTGTCTGACCACCAACAAAGAAAGAACTCTCTGGATTCAACCAGCAACACAGAAGCATCTCTCCTCATGACCACCAAAACCAGGACAACTAGATGGTGTTCTCAAGGAAAGATGGACTACAAGCAAGTTGAGGAAAGCCTCTTAGACCCATCACCAAGAGGGCAAGGCTGAGGACAGTCTCTGATCCCAGAGTTGTAAGCAGAAGAGCTGCTTCTGTGCCTGAAGCAGCAGCAATAGAGCTGCAGCACTTAGACTGCTAACACTTGTTATAGCTGTGCACTTGTTTGGGTTCCTCTCTGCTCTTGCAGGGCTGAGAGGCAATAAAGAGCTGTGTTTGTCCCCACAAGGCAAAAGCACCCCAGACTTTTCCTTTCTCCCCTCTTGTGGCACTCCTAAGGGCCACAGGAGTCCGCGCCCCTCACCTGAGGGTACTGAGTGATTTGTGTTTAGTTATCTGTGTGCATGGCTACTCCTCCCATCCTAACATCTGGTCTGGATCTGCTAGGAGAGTGCCTCATACTTTCTGCAGCAGTTCTAGAAGTCTTCTTTTCTGAGTGTCATTAGTTGGCCTGTTGTGGCTGCCTCCACATTGTGAAATGATTCAAAACATTTATTCTTCATGATTATTTTGACTTTGGGAAAGAACCAGAAGTCACACAATGCCAAATATGGTGAATAATGTGGATGAGTACACACCATCATGTTTTTATTTGACAGAAAATGCCATACTGGAAGAAATGTTTGACATGGAGCATTGTCATGATGGAAGATAGAACTAAAGAACTAAAGAACTAAAGAAAGAGTTCATGAAAGAGGACTTCCAGACTGCTTTGAACAGTCACAAGAATGATGGGATAAATGTATTCAAAGCCATGGTGGATATTTGGAGGGAGTTTAATGACAATTTGTATCTTAGTGTAATAATTTTTTTATTTGAACATTTACCATATTTTTATCATAGCTGTTACATGGACATATAGAAATATACATAGAGAGATGGTCTCCTTAAGTTAAAGCTCATTTAAGCTAGGCATGCAATTCCAGCACTAGGAAGGCTGAGGCAAGAGGATTATGAGTTTGAGGCTAGTCTAAACTACATAGCAAGACCCTGGCTTAAAAAGCAAACAACAAAAATCTTCATTTAAAGTGCACATTAAAAAACAAAATATATGGTTGTGATAGTTTAATTCTGTTGTCTTTCCTTTTCATTCCTAGAAACTTTTTCTACTCCTGGGACCTAAATTCTCAAAACCACTTTGCTAAATTAGCCCGGTGAAAAGTAAACCAATAATTCAAGTGTAGTTGAGGGGGGAAAAAAGGTCATATTAAAGTAGATAACTAGAACTATGTAAAATTAGACTTCTTGACTATATAAAGAGAATTAAAAGGAGTCTCAGAGGTTTTGTGCTTTTTAGCCATTAGATAGATTTATGTGTGCCACGTTTAATTAAACCAAGACCCTGAAATTAAACATGTGGTCATATTCTCATTATCACAGTTAGGTATTGCTAGACTCAAGGAAAAAACTTTCCCCTAAAATATTTATTTTATAAACAACTCACATAGTTCATATTTGATTGAGCATTTGGTTGATTAATTGATGGGTGAAATCATTTGCTTGTCAAATGTTAGTAGATTGTGAAGCATATCAACAAGAGAGATAAGGCTTGCTTGCTATTACCAGCATGTGTGAGGGTACTATTTCTCTCTCTTCGTTTTGGAGAATTTAGGACAAACTCCAAAATGAGAGTTAGTCCAACCTAAATATGAGGAATTGAGTCAACTAAAATGGATCTGTAATAGTTGAGTAGATTGCAGTTATATGTACAGGTAAAATAATGATATTTTCTTCAGTAGGACACTAGAAAAATTCTCACGTTTTTTTCCATGTTGCATTAGGCACCTGTAAGTTGACCTAATATCAGCCTGGAATGGCTCAAAAGATAAAAAGTAGCTTTTTCTTACATTTCTTAAGGGTTCTGTGGTTGACTTTGCTCTTAATCAGGCATGAAATAAATGTATTACTGCAAAAACGGGGAAAATCTATTATGAACTTGAAATGAATCTTGAAACAGAAAATCATTTTCTGTGGTGTGGCATTTTCTCTACTATTGTTTTGCTTTATTCATTGAAAAGACTTGCTGGAAAGCAATTATGTTATCCTTTCTCTTTTCACTGATTACCTATGAATTCAATATTAACATTCATTTCATCTTCATGAAGAGACTGCAAGAATTTTAAGGATGTTAAAAGCTGTATTGACTTGACTATAATATATATTGTCTTTTCTATATTTTCACAGATTTCTTTTGTGTGACCTAAGATATTCTCAGGGGCTGGGATACAGCTCAATTGGTAGAGGGCTCTCTGCAGTCTCTAAAGTCCTGAGTTTAATTACCAGCACCACAAAAATGGGAGAAGGATGTGGCAATCCACTCCAGAGACAATCCCAAAACAATCAGCTACTGAAAATACTATGAGGGTCGCTATGAGTCAGACATGACTCTGTGGCACCTAACAACAACAACAAGATATTTTCAACATATGGTTCATAAACAATTCAAAATTACAATTGAAGTCCTTTTTGATTATAAGATGATCAATTATGAATAACACCTTTAAAAAATTACAACTACCAGTATTTAAATTTTCATTTCTTTAACCCAATAATACTAAGTTGCCTTTTACATTGATAGTGTGATTAAATTACTAAAAAGCTGGACCTTAGTGTATTTAGTTGTCATTTTATGTATTTAGGTATTTTATGTAATTGTAATATACTTGCAGTACAATATTTGTTGTTGATGAAACCTTAGGTTAGATATCAGTGTATGTGGCAGCTCAGTGAAATCCTCTGGTGAGACTTGCCCCACAGACATAGCAATTTAAACCACTATTTTTGCACTGAACTATGTTCACAAGTGCTAAGGAAGCCATCTGAGAGAAGATAGTGCCTTTAATGGAAATAAAAGACAAGCATTACCATTCTAATAACTTGAAGCAGTTCAAAGTGGAGGAGATGCCTCAAGCTTGTGGGAAGGAGAGGAAAGAAAGTCCAGGCCTAAGACTTGAATTCCAGTATAAGGCCTACAACAGAGAAACCCAGTGTCAGGTAGACTCTACTGAACCTACTCCCAGGCTACTACCAGTGGACTGAAATATTTTGTCTGCATTACTCAGGTAACTAAGTGCTTCTACCTCAACCCCTCCCACTTCACACAGAAAAGCTGGGAACAAGATTGGGGAATAGGGCATGAAAGTCACCATAGGGCTTTGTCTAGAAGCTTGGTGCCAAGCCCACAGTGGCAGAAAACAACAATATTTATATACAGGCCAGAGCTTGAAGGCAAAGCCTCTAGACTTGCCCTGGGATCCTGTGGAAACCTGTGTGCTGGAGGAACAGACTCAAGTCTCATTCTGCATCATTACTGGTCCCTCCAGTGATTCTATCCATCTTAGCAGAAGAATCCTGAACTTCCTATACATAATCTGTTGATCATGGATAAAGTGTCTGGCCTAACCCCGCCTCAGAGAGAGGACTGGGGAGAGAGTCAACCCTTCTTAGATACTCTCCTGTTTTCTGTAATTGCAGATTTGAGGCAAATTAGGCTTGGATTGCCCTCTAGGGAATAAACAGTAACAACATACCAATAACAAAACAGAAATAAGCTGGACCTAGCACCAGCTTGTTGTTGCTGTTAAGTACTGTTGAGTTGGGTCTGATTCATAGCAACCCTATGCACAATAGAACAAAAAACTCCCAGACACTGTGACATGCCTGGCAGTACATCAGTGCTTCTCTGCTATTCATAGGGCTTTCAATGGCTGAATTGTTTTGGGATTGTTTTGGGGAGTGGGTTGTTATGACCTCTCCCATTTTTGCAGTGCTGGGGATCAAACCCAGGGTCACAGAGAGAACAGAGCAGTACTCTACCAACTGAGCTAAGCCCTAGTCCACTCTAGCACCAGCTAGTATGGTAATAACAGAAGTGACTGGAAGTTCATTAAAAAATAAGCAATTTGCTTAGAATTTCTGAAAAGATAGATACCAAGTTATAAAGATAGGCATAAATACCTAATCTTTCATTGCCCAGATAACACTGTATGCTGTAGTATGATACACAATAGATTAGTAGTGTGACAGATTCCTCTGGGCTGAATGTGACCATCAGCATTTTGAAGTAGATCAATTGTGATGAGCTGGATGCCCTTGGATCATAGTCATAGCAACAAAATAGGATTAACTACAAAGCTGAGGGCCTGGGGCTTAGCTCAGTTGGTAAAGTGCTGCTCTGAACTTTCTAAGGCCCTGGGTTCAATCCTCAGCACTGCAAAAATTGGAGAAGGACCTGGTAGCCCACTTCCAAAACAAGCCAAAAAAGCAATCTGTCATTGAAAACCCCATGAATAGCAGAGAAGCACTGACATATGCCAGGCATGGTAACATGTCAGGGAGTGTTTCATTCTGTTGCACATAGAGTTGGATGAGTCAGACATGACTTGACAGCACTTAACAATAACAGCAGCACACAGCTGAGGGTTGTGGTTATAAGAGTAGAAGGCCCGTTAATGCTCCCTAGTGGGAGTCATGAGAGATGCACAGGACTCCTTCTCCACCATGTTTCCAACCACTGCATAAGAAGATAATGATTGGATGGGTCAGAACTCTGGTGATACAACTTTCCATGGGATTGCTAGGTGGGAACCCCTCAGAGTGGTAATTCCTCATGGTGGAGCTACATGTAAATGTTGTCTAGTGCTCTCTGTGTATAAAGAATTATCCAACTCTCATCTTTCCCCCTGATTGGTAAACAAGGCTCTCCCCTTGATTGCCCAAGTAGTGACACCTGTTTTCTCTCTTTATTTGAATGTCACTTGTAAATGGGTTGCACCTATTCCCCATGCCCCTGATTGTCATCTTGGGGCAGTAAAGGCAGTTACCTATATAAACAAAGCTCACTCTGCATGTGAGGCAGCTGCTGCTGCTGAGGGCTGTTGCTGCTGATGGTGATGCTGAGTGTTGCTGGCTATTAGCTTCCTGCTGGGAACTCTCTCAGTCTGACCACCAATGAAGAAAGGACCCTCTCTGGATTTGACCTGTAATAGGGAAGCTTCTCTCCTCATGACCTCCAAGACCAGGACAACTAGACAGCACTCTCAAGGAGGAAAACTACAAGCAAACTGAGGAAAGCCTCTTGGTCCCAGGGCCAACAGGCCAAAGCTGAGGACAGTCTCCAGTCCCAGCGCTGTGGGCAGAAGAGCTGCAGCTGCCCCTGAGGCAGCAAAAAGAGCTTCAGCACTTAGGCATGGTGCCAGGCCCACACTTGTTTGGGTTTCTCTCTGCCCTTGTCAGGGCAGAGAAAGAGACAGTAAAGACCTGCTTTTGGTCCTTGCAAGGCAAATGCACTGAGGCTTTTCCTTTTCTCCCCTCCACAGCATTCAATAAGGCCGCAGGAGTCTGCGCCCCTCACCCAAGGGTCCCAAGTGAGTTGTGTTTAGATATCTGCGTGCATGACTGTGCCTTCCAACTGAACATCTGGGCCAGAACAGTGAGGTTCATGCCTCACATCTGTGAGTCGCCTATGCTTCTGTAAGCAACCCCAAAAACCTCAAGCTTCACCAAGTTTGTTGAAATATGATCCTTTCTTTGATCTATCTGGACCTCTTTGGTCTCTAGGGGTAAAAGAATGTCTGCTTGGCATCTCCCCAGGAAAAATAGTAAACAAAATATATGCCAAGAACCATCAAGAAACTTCCAGGAAGCCATGAACTCACTTAATAGTCAAAGTGTCAGATAACAACCTATATTAGTCAGTTGATACCACTGTAGCACAAAAACCAACTTATGGGGGAAAGAGATTTATTAAGTGCTTATAGTTAGTAGGTCAGTCCATAATGGCACCAGGACAAGTATGGGGATAGCAGTTCCGGGGCCTATTTTAGACAATCTCATGGCATGGTGGACCAGGAGCAGATATTAAAGAGATTGAATAAAATAACTCAAGCAAATGGAATCCAAAAGAAATCAAGAGTAGCCATACTTACCACATAAGAGGAAAATAAATAGAAAGTAGCAAAATGGGATAAGGAAGGTCATTATATAATGATTAAGTGGCCAATTCAATGAGGAAATAAACATTCTAAATGAATATGTTTCCAATATTGGAGAACACAAATATATAAAGCAATAATTAATAGACCTAAAGGAAGAAATAAACTTCAGCAGAATAATATTAGGGAGAACTGACACCTCATTTCTAGCAATGGAAAGGTTATCATTACAGAAAATAAACAAAGGAATAGCAGAGTTAAATTGTGTCATAGATTGTTGGGGTCAGCTCCAGCCAGGCTAAAGACCATGGAGCTTCACCACAACACCAGTACGCTCAGAGCCACTTGGGGGCAGGCAAGAGCCGGTCAATGGCACCAAGAAGGACCTCAGGAGGCCTTCTTATATAAAACAAATGGGAAGTTTATTAAGCTACTCCTTTGCAGGAGAATCTAAAGCTTTGTAACTGACAGCTGAGGTTACTGCTGCTATGATGGAATAGCAGATCTGTATCAAGGTAACAAATAGCTCTGATGTCCTCGCTGGCTGTGCCGAAGGTCTGGTGATGTTGCCTCTCCCTAGTTATCTTCTCCTCTCACCTCCTCTCCTGGGGGATTGAGTGCTCTTATTGGTATGCTCGAGGTCTTCTTTCTTAACACTCGAAGTCTTGCCACTCAGTGGCTTGGTTGAAGGTCTACATGATCAAAGTGACAAAGTCAGGTGTAGGGTGTGACAATCAGAGTCAAGGTGGTCAGGAAGAAAAACAAGAAAGGACAAAGGACATTTGGGGTAGTCAGTGGTCTGCTTACATACACTCTAGGTGGGGGTGTGGACCAAGGTGCAACCAACTAGAGAGCAGCTCATACCAGGAGAAGCAGCTCTCCATGTCAGGACTTAGAAAAGTGCACTTATGATTGGGGGGTTGGGTGCAGAATGGACCAATCACTGAGCTCTCCTTAATAACAAATTGGATAGCTCTGGGAGGCGAATCAGGCTGAAAAAGACCACACCAGAGCTGGGCTGTTTGGTTAAGGGTTAAGGGTAACCAGATGTGGCAGAAACAGGGCAGGATCAGGGGAGGAGCCAGATCTCAGCCCAGACTGAGTAGATCTTGGCTCTGGCATCCTCCCAGTCCACCTCAGGGGTGTCCAGATAATTCCCTAGAATAGATCAAATGGACATACCAGAAATCTATAGAACATAAAATCTAGTAGCTGCAGAACACACATCGTTACTGGCACATAACATATTCTCCAGGACAAATCATATGATAAGAGACAAAATAAGGCTAGGAAATGACACTGAGTGTATCTTTTCCCAACAACAAAGCAAGAAAACTTGAAATCAATACTAAGAAAAACTTTAGACACAATACAAATTCACGGAAATTAAACAACTTACTCCTGAACAGGTAATAGATCAAGGAAAAAGTGCATAAATTTAAATTTTTTCTTGAAATAAATGAAAGCAGGGGCACAGCATACCAAAACTTATGGGACACAGCAATAGCAATACCAAGAGGAAAGAAAGGTAAAACATCACCCATGTCAAAATAGCAGAAGGATCTGGAATAACCTATCACAGTACTCCAGAGAACTGGAGAAATAAGAACAACAAGCCCAAAATTAGTAGAACCAAAGAAATTGCAAAGATCAAAACAGAAATAAATAAACTGGAGACTAAAAAATAAATTAATTAAATTGGCCAGGTCTTGGGACCTGTAACCCCAGCTACTCAAGAGGTTGAGGCAGGAGGACTGCAGGTTCTAGGCCAGAGGCAGCCTGCGTGACTTTGTGAGACCATGCCTCAAAATAAAAAATAAAACAAAGGGGCTGTAGATCAATGGTAGGTCACTTACCTATCATGTGCAGGGCCCTGGGTTCAACGACCCCTGCCCCATGTACTGTGTTAAAAAAAAATCCACAAGACAAGGAGCTCATTCTTTGGAATGGTAAAATAAATAAACCCTTTACCAGATGCAATAAATAAATAAATAAATAAATAAGATTCAAATAAATTCAGGCATGAAAATGAAAAGTGTCAAATGAAATGGAATCAGTAATAGTCTCCTATCAAAGAAAATCCTAGGACTAAATGGATTCACTGCTCAACTCAAACATGTGAGGAATTAATACTAATTCTGAAATTATTCCAAAAACTTGAAGAGGAAGGAATTCTTCCTGATTCAATCTTATGATGTCAAAATTACATTGATACTAAAACCAAAGACCCAATAAAAAATGAAAACTGTAGGCTAATCTTCTTGATTAACATAAATGCAAAATCTCCAACAAAACAAATTAAATACCATATTAAAAAGATTCATCACTAGGATTTAAGAATAGTTTGATATATGCAAATTAATATATGTGCTATACCACATAAAGAATGAAATGATAATATATGCTTTTTTCAACAGAAGCAGATAAGACGCTTCATAAGATTCAACATCCCTTAAAAATAAAACTACTGAACAATTACTTATCGAAGAAATGTACACCAACATAATATCGAGTGCATATAATAAACCAACAGGTAAAATCATGCTGAATGGAGAAAAGGTTAAATTTTTCTAAGATCTGGAACAAGACAAGGATTCACACACTCACCACCCTTATTCAACAAGGTGCTGCCTACAGCCATACCACCCTTGTGTCCAGCCTCATCTGATCTTGGAAGCTAAGTAAAGTTAGGCCGAATTAGTCCATGGAGGGGAGACCACCTGGGAATACCAGATGCCATAGGCTTGGAAGAAGGATGCAGCAGCCTACTCCTGAAACAATCAGCCACTGAAAACCCTATGAATAGCAGAGATACATTGATGGGATAGTGCAGGGCATGGCACAGTGTTGCGTAGTCTTTTGTTCTGTGGTACTTATGTGTCTCACTATGAGTCAGACCTGACTTGACTGCACCTAACAATAAAAACAACATTCAACATAGTAATGGAAATCCCAGTTAGAACAATCAAGCAAAAGAAAGTAAAGGCCATCCAAATTAGAAAAGAGAAAATCAAATTGTTACTGTTTGCAGATGACATGATCTTATATGCAGAAAACTCCAATGACTCCACCCCAAAACCCTTAGAACTAATAGACAAATTCAGCAGATTTGCAGGATGCAAAAGCAACATATAAAAGTGTGGTCATAACACTATATTCTAATATCCAATTATCTGAATCAGAAATCAATAAGAAATCTTACTCAGAATGGCTATAAAAATAAATAAAAAATAAAATACCTAGAAATAAGTTTCACCAAAGAGATAAAAGATCTCTATAATAAAAACTATAAAACATTGATGAAAGAAATTGAGGAGTACAAAAAAAATGGAAAATAGTCTATGTACAGGATCTGGAAGAATCAATATTGCCAAAATGTTCACACTACGAAAAACAATCTACAGATTCAAAAATATATCTATCAAACTGCCAATGATGTTCTTCACAGAATAACAAAATCCCAAAATTTATATAAAATCACACTCAAAAATGTTCAATAGCCAAAGCCACCTGGAGCAAAAAGGGTAAAGGCAGATGCGTTTTATCTGACTTCAAAACATACTACAAAGTTAAGTCATCAAGGCAACATAGTATTGACATAAAACCAGGCACATGGAGGAATGAAGAACCTAGACCAACAGAGCACCTGGAGGTAAACCCAGGCATCTACAGTCAATTGATTTTCAATAAAGGTGCTAAGAACACATATTGGAGGAAGGAGAGTTTTCTCAATTAATATGACCCGTGACCTCTGTCTCATATCAGTATAAAAATCAACTCACAATGGATCAAAGACTTAACTGTGAGATGAAACTATGAAAGTCCCAGAAGAAAATGTAGGGGAGATGCTTGAAGAAAACAGGATGGGCAATGTTTTTGTTTTTTGGACATGACCTCAAAAGCATAGGAAACAAAAGGAAAAATATGCAGATGAGATTATATTAAACTAAAAAACCTCCATATTGCAAAGGAATATCAATACAGTGAAGAGATCATCTACAGAATGGGAGAAACATATTTTAAGCTATATATTCAATAAGGGATTAATATCCAGAATATACCAATACAATGAAATCCAAAAGTTCAATCGCAAAAACAAAAAACAAAAAATGGAAGAGAAAAAAGAAAGAAACAAAGAAACAAAGAAACAAAGGAAGACCACAATAATCCTCTGAGAAAAGGGCAGTAGACACTAATATACATTTCTCTAAAGTAGACAGGAGATAGGTAGACTAAAAGATGCTCAATGTCATGCCCACAGGAAAGGTCATCTCACCCCAGAAAGCGATGAGTATTAGCAAAAAGACAAAATAGAGCAAGTGCTGGTGAGGATGTGCAGAAAAGGCAATCATTACATATTGCTGGTGGGATTATACATTATCATAGCCCTTGTGGAAAGATGTATTGAGGTTCCTCAAAAAATTAGAACCTCAAAAAATAGAACTTCCATATTATTCTACAATCCCGCTACTGGTTATATTGTTGTTGTTTTTAGGTGCCGTTGAGGCGGTATCCGACTCATAGCGACCCTCATAGGGTTTTCAATGGCTGACTGTTTCGGGATTGCCTTGGGAGTGGGTTGACACATCCTTCTCCCATTTTGCAGTGCTGGGAATCAAACTCGGGACCTCAGAGACTACAGAGCAGTGCTCTACTAAATGAGCTAAATCCCAGGTGACTGGTTATATACTCAAAGGAAATGAAATCAATCTGTTAAAGAAGCATTTGTATCCACAGTTTTATTGTAGCACTATTCACAATTGCCAAGACATGGAAAAAAAAACTAAATGTCCATCACCTGATGAATGGTTAAAAAAATGTGATACATAGAGACCTTATACATTATTGTTATTTAGCCAAAACAAAACCCCAATCCCTGTCATTTGCCACAACTTCAATGCAGCTACAGTTCATTATATCAAATGGAATAAGCATGGCACAGAAAGACAAATATTTCATGATCTCACTCATAGGTGGAATATAAAAGATTGATCTCATAGAAGTTGAGAATAGCAGTTACTAGAAACTGAGAAAAGTAAGCAGAAGGAAGGATAGTCTTTCTAGCAAACAATATTTAGATTGAAAAAAAAAATAACAGGAGGTTGATCTAAGTCTCTTACCTTCTCCCCAAATTAACTGAAAGTGGATAATGGACTTAAATCTAGAATGTAAGAATACAATAATTTTAGGGAAAAAGAGATAAAATTTTCACATTTAGGGCAAGGCCTAAAGTTCCCAGACTTGACACAAAAAAGGATCTATAAAATGAAAAATGGATGAATTTGATGAATTTGACTCTATCAAAATCGGTGTTTCCACTGTGAAGAACTGTGTGTAAAGGATGAATAAATAATATAATGTATGACTAGAAGCAAATATTTGCTAACACTATATATGGCAAAATGGGAGAAGGGCATGGCAATCCACTCCTGAGGCAATCTGCAAACAATCAGCCATTGAAAACCCTATGAGGGTACACGTTGAATATAACTAGAAGACACCAATAAACATACATGGCAAAAAACTAGCATAAAGTATTCTTAAACTCAGCAGTGAAAAAGCAAACTATTCAGTGAGAACAGGAGCAAAACACTTGAAGAGACATTTCATTAAAGATATGCAGATGGCAAATGCAAATGTAAAAAGTTCAATATCACTAATCATCATTATGTGCTGTACAGATGGATCTGACTCATAGTGACCCTATGTACAACAGAATGAAACACTTCTGGATATGGTGCTATGCCTGGCACTATTGCAGTGCTTATCTGCTATTCATAGGGTTTTCAATGGCTAATTCTTTCCAGAATGAGTTGCCAGGTCTGTCTCCTTAGCCTACAGCACCTAGTATTCCCAGGTGGTATCCCATCCAAGGAATAACCAAACCTGACCCTGCTTAGCTTCCAAGGACAGGTGGGATCTGATGTCAGGGCGCTATGGCTACAAACCACTAGTCATTATAGACATTAAATTAAGATTAAGGAAGAAAATGAGAAACATTATAAATTTAGGAATATTTTAAAAGCCAATTTTCTATTTTAGTTTATTTCAAGCTAAAGGAAATGTGCAAACACTTGGTAAATAATTGAAATTATTAAGGGGGTCATTTTAAATGCAAGAATAAGTCTAATGGATTTTTGTTAAAATGTAACTTCCAGCAAATACTTAATTTTGAAATGAGCTACTCAACTATCTTATAAACTTGAATTATTTTTTATAAATCCAAAAAAAATTAAATTTCCAGACACTGCAACAATTCCAAATTTGCAATAAATTTCAATAGATATGCATAAAGCACATGAAATGTAATGGGTATATACCCATAAGGCAGAACTGAAATTGTGGCTGTTTTATTATTTAACTGTCCCTTCTTTTGTTTAGCACGTAGAAAAATATGTCATTACCAGGTCCTCATCTCCTTGAAGAAAGAATTAGATTATTTGTGTTTGCATCTCTGAGCTATTTTAGCATGTATATGAGTTTGTGCTGGCTTTAAAATTCTAATACTTAAACCTTAGAGAATTCAAAGGTAAAAAAATGAAAAGCTAAGAAATATTAATGTCTATTACTATAGACCACTAGGAACACATTTGTAATTTGAAGTTGCAACAACAATCACACAGCACAGGTAATCAGATGATTGTGAGAGATCTCAGAAAGAAGGTGTCTAGCAAAGCATATTATAGAGTTTGGGTTAGTGTTGTGTTGTTTGGGTAAGATTCGAAGAAGAGTTTTCCCTAGGTTGGATGGTATCAGAAATTTGGGGTTAATTCTGTGACTCATTATCCTGATAAATTTGAACTTGGAGACAGGCAAAAGAAATTGAGGATAACATAATCATTGTAGAGGTATCATTCTCTCAGCATTAGGTTAGGTTGTTAGGTGCCATCGAGTCGGTATCGGACTCATAATGACCCTCTGTACAACAGGGGAAACACTATTGTCAGTGCTTCTCTGCTGTGCATAGGGTTTTCATTGGCAGATTGATTTTTGGGTGGGGGTTGCCAGGTCCTTCTCCCAAGCCTACAGCTTCTGGTGTTCCCAGGCAGTCTCCCGTCCAGGTACTAACCAGGCCCGACCCTGCTTAGCTTCCGAGATCTGACGGGATCGGATGCCACAGGGCTACAGCATAGGAAGTCATTTTTATAATTTGCGGATGGCTTTTGCTTTTCTCTGGGTTCAGACATGATCGCAGAGTGATGCTCTTTTGTTCTGCTTAAGCATATTCACAGAGTTAAACCTACTAATGGAATTTTTGGGAACTGTTGAAATTTAGAAGGAAACAACCTGATTGCTAATGCCAGGCCAAGTTCTAGCTAACAAATGTCAAGGCTGCATTTTAATTACTCAGAAGCCTGAAATGGCTACAGATAATGAAGGGCTTCCTATCAAAGCTAGAGAAATATTCCCAAGCCCTAGAATACAGAGAGATCCTATAGATTTTAAAACATGTTGAATGGGATAACTGCTATACAGATGTTTGTATAGCTAGGGATCATAAATACTAATCTGAGTAACTTCCTCAAATGATCTCATGTTTAAAATGAAGATAGAAATGTTAGATATGAAAGGGGCCAGAGGACAGTAACAAAGGCATCACAGAAGTGAAGTTTGTAAACAAATGACAAATCACCCATGACTTCAAGCCACCTTCTTTACTTCCTTAACATACACAAACTTTTCCATACTAGAAAGATTAATGGAATACCTTCATGGGTGGACAGGGAAAACCTCAGTAAGTTTCTTTGTTAGGATCTATTATATCTGTAGGAGTTTGAGAGACTTGGAATGAAGAGACCAATTGGTTTCCCAAGCATCAATTATTATCTGTAACAAAATAAGAAAATATAATATTTTTCCCTAAATTTCAAATTGTGGGTTCAAATTCTAACTAGATATATTTACCTAATCCATTGTCTACTACTGAATAAAATAAATTATTTCAGATACTTTTAGAAAGCATACTATCTGTCATATGCCCATTTATGGCTTTCATAATGTATCTGCACTATGTTTGAAGTTATTTAGGGAAAAAATCACTACATGTGGATGGTTCTTATTTGTTGTTGTTGTTATATGCCATCAAGTTGAGTCCCACTCATAGCGACCCTATGTACAGCAGGTTCTTATTTATTATATCTCTAAATTAAGATGCACAAACTAATGTATACTCCAAGTCTCTATAATTTTTCTTAAATATATGGAAATTAAGATGCATATTTTATTTCAAATTCTCGCATATTTGGAAAAGCCACAAAAGAGCAAAAATCAGTTCCTCAAAATGATAAACTATATTTTGAGTATATAGGTTGTTGTTGTTGTTAGGTGCCATTGAGTTGGTATCTGACTCATAGCGACCCTCATAGGGTTTTCAATGGCTGAGTGCTTCAGGATTGCTTTGGGAGTAGATTGCCAGGCCCTTCTCCCATTTTTGTGGTGCTGGGAATTGAACTCAGGGCCTCAGAGACTGCAGCACTGCGCTCTACCCACTGAGCTAAATCCCAGCCCTTTGAGTATACATAGAGGAAGTAAAATTTTTTTTTCATTTTATTTTGATACGAACTTTGAATAGGATTTTTCCTTCTTATAATTTTGATTCAGCTCCCACATATGAGTAAAAACATGTGGAGTTTCTCTTTCTGAGCTTGTGTTCATTCACTTAAAACAATTTTGTCCAATTCCATCCATTTTATTGTGAATAGTATTATTTCTTTTTTTTTTGATTGCTGAGTAGTATTCCATTGTGTATATGTACCATAGTTTTTTATCCATTCTTCTCTTGAAGGGCACTTTGGTTGATTCCATATACTTGCTATTGTGAAAAGTACTGCAGTGAACATGGAGATGCAGGTGTTTCGTGGTATGATGAACCATCTTCCTTTGGGTAAATTCCCAGTAGTGTTATAGCTGGGTCATACGGTAGATCTATTTTCAGTTTTTTAAGATGTCTCCATATTGATTTCCACAGTGCTTGGACCAATTTACAGCTCCACAAAAAAATGTAAGAGTGTTCACTTTTCACCGCAACATTGCCAGCATTTGTTGTTACTTGTTTTATTGATCTTGGACATTCTTACTGGTGTAAGGTGAAATCTCAGAGTTGTTTTGATGTGCATTTCCCTAATGGCTAGGGATATTGAGCATTTTTTCATGTGTTTCATGGCTTTATGGATCTCTTCATTTGAGAACTATGTACTCAGGTCCTTTGCCCATTTGTATATTGGGTTATGTGTTGTTTTGGGAGTTTTTTTTTTTTTCTTGAGTTCTTTAAACATTCTAATAATTAGACCTTTATCTGATGTATTAAATGTGAAGATTTTTTTCCCATTCCGTAGGGGTTTCCTTGACTCTGTTAATTGTTTCTTTTGCTGTGCAGAAGCTTTTTTTATTTCATGTAATCCCATTTATCTATTCTTGTTGCAATTTCTTGAGCAATTGGAGTCCTATTAAGGAAATACTTTCCTATGCCTATATGATGGAGTGTATTGCCTATCTTGCATTCTATAAGTTTTAAAGTTTCTGGTTTTATGTTGAGATATTTTATCCATTTTGAGTTAACTCTCATGTATAATCCCCCAAACATCTGTCAGTTTGCCACACTCTGGGGGCTTGCATGTTGCTGAGAGCTGAGAGCTCTGCCACCATAACCTCGGACATGAGCAAGGTTACAAGGTGGACAGGTTTCATCTGAGCTTCCAGACTAAGACAGACTAGGGAGTAGGACCTCCCTAGTGAGCCACTCCCGAAACAACTAGCCATTGAAAACCCTATGGATAGGAAAGAAACACTGTCAGATATAGTGCCAGAAAAGAGGCCCCCAGGTTGGAAGGAACACAAAAGATTAATGGGGAAGAGTTGCCTCCTAGAAGGAGAGTCTACCGTGACAACAGAAATGGAGTAAAGCCCCAGGATGCTCAACCTGCTAATGTGGCATGACTCAAAATGGGGAGAAACAACTGTAAACATCCATTCATAATTGGAACATGGAATGTACCATGGAATGTAGTACAAATATAAGAAAATTAGAAATTGTTTAAAGAGAAATGGACTGCATAAACACTGACATTCTAGACATCAGTGAGCTAAAATGGACCAGCATAGGCCATTTTGAGTCAGACAATCATATGATCTACTATGCTGGGAAAGATAAACTGAAGAGAAATGGGGTTGCATTCATCATCAAATACGACATTTCAAAATCTGTCATGAAATACAATGTTGTCAGTGATAGAATAATATCCATACGCCTACAAGGAAGGCCCATTAATATGACTATTATTCAAATTTATGCACCCACAACTAAGGCCATAAATGAAGAAAGGGAAGACTTCTATCAGCTTCTGCAATCTGAAATAGATCAAACATGCACTCAAGACATACTGATAATCACTGGTGACTGGTAATCAATGGTGACTGGAATGCAAAGGTTGGAAACAAAGAAGAAGGCTCAGTAGTTGGAAAATACGGTCTTGGTGACAGAAACGAAGCTGGAGATCGCATGATAGAATTCTGTCAGACCAATGACCTTTTCATTACAAATACATTTTTTCAACTCATAAATGGAGACTATACACATGGACTTCACCAGATGGAACATACAGGAATCTAATTCACTACATATGTGGAAAGAGACAATGGAAAAGCTCTATATAAAATGTCAAAACAAGACCAGGTGCTGACTGTGGATCAGACCATCAACTTCTCATATGCAAGTTCAAACTGAAGCTGAAGAAAATTAGAACAAGTATATGAGAGCCACTGTATGACCTTGAGTATATCCCACCTGAGTTCAGAGACCACCTCAAAAATAGGTTTAATGCATTAGAAACAAATGACAGGAGACCAGAAGAGTTATGGCACGACATAAAAGATATCATTCAAGAAGGAAGCAAAAAGTTCCTAAAAAGACAAGAAAAAAAGAAAAGACCAAATTACATATCAAAGGAGATAGTAGAACCTGCTCTTGAACATCCACCAGCCAAAGTAAAAGGAAGACATGATAAAGATAAGGAACTAAGCAGAAGATTTCAGAAGGCAGCTTGAGAAGACAAAAACAAATATTATAATGACATGTGCAAGGAGATGGAGGCAGAAAACCAAAAGGGAAGAACACGCTCTGTGTCTCTCAAGCTTCAGAAAGTGAAGAAAAAATTCAAACCTCGAGTGGCAGTAGTGAAAGTTCCTACAGAGAAAATATTAAATGATGCAGGAAACATCAAAAAAAGATGGGAAGAATACACAGAGTCATTATACAAGAAAGAATTGGTGCGTGACCAATCATTGCAAGAGGTTGCATATGAAGAGGAACCAATGGTGTTGAAGGACGAAGTGGAAGATGTCTTGAAGGAACTGGCAAAACACAAGGCTCCAGGAATTGATGGGATACCAATAGAGATGTTTCAACAAACAGATGCAGCACTGGATATGTTAACATGTTTATGCCAACAGATTTGAAAACAGCTACCTGGCCAACTGACTGGAAGAGATCCATATTTGTGCCTATTCCAAAAAAGGGGATCCAACTGAATGTGCAAACTATGGGACACTATCATTAATATCGCACAATAGCAAAATTCTTCTAAAGATCATTCAGAAGCGACTGCAGCAGTATATAAACAGGGAATTACTGGAAAATCAAGTGGGATTCAGAAGAGGGTGAGGAACCAGGATATCATTGCTGATGCCAGGGGGATATTAGCTGAAAGTAGACAATATCAGAAAGAAGTCTATCTATGTTTTATTGACTATGCAAAGGCATTTGATTGTGTGGATCATAACAAATTATGGATAACACTTCAGAAAATGGGAATACCAGAACACCTAATTGTGCTCATGAGAAATCTGTACATGAACCAGGAGGCCGTTGTTCGAATAGAACAAGGAAACACTGCGTGGTTTAAAGTTGAGAAAGGTGTGCGTCAGGGCTGTATACTTTCACCCTATCTCTTCAATTTATACTCTGAGCAAATAATCTGAGAAGCTGGACTTTATGAGGAAGAACACGGCATCAAGATTGGAGGAAGACTCATTAACAACCTGCGTTATGCAGTTGACACAACTCTGCTTGCTGAAAGTGAAGAGGATTTAAAACATTTACTGATGAAGATCAAAGATCATAGCCTTCAATATGGGCTGTGACTAAACATCAACAAAACAAAAATCCTTACGCCTGGGTCAGCATGCAACTTCACAATAAGTGGAGAAAAGATTGAGGTTGTCCAAGATTTTGCTTTGCTTGGCTCTATAATCAACACCCGTGGAAGCAGCAGTCAAGAAATCAAAAGACACATTGTGCTAGTAAAAGCTGTGGCAAAATATCTCTTTAGAGTATTGAAAAGCAAAGATGTCACATTGAAGACGAAGATGCGTCTGACTCATGCCATGATATTTTCAGTGGCATCATATGGTTGTGAAAGCTGGACATTGAACAAGAGAGACAGAAAAAGAATTGATGCTTTTGAATTGTGGTGATGGAGACGTCTATTGAATATACCATGGACTGCCAAAAAAACCAACAAGTCTGTCCTAGAAGAAGTACAACCAGAGTGCTCCTTGGAAGCAAAAATGGCCAAACTGCATCTTACATATTTCGGACATGTAGTCAGGAGAGAACAATCCCTGGAGAAGGACATCATGTTTGGAAGAGTGGCAGGTCAACGCAAAATAGGAAAACCCCCACCAGATGGATTGACACAGTGTCTGCAACAATGGGCTTAAACAGAAATAAGATCTTTGCCTGGCACAGAATCGGCAAGTGTTTCGATCTGCTGTACATAGGGTCGCTATGAGTCGGACTCGACTCGACAGCACCTAACAACAACAACAAGATGCATCATTAGGTCATTTATTTGGCTCTTCTTCATTCTATTGATGAAGGCACTTAATGCTATAAACATCCCTGTTAAAACTGCCTTTGCTGTATCCCATATGTTTTGGTATGATGTGTTTTCATCATCATTTGATTGTAGGAATTTTTTAAATTCCAATTTGATTTCATCAATGATCCTTTGGTCACTTGGCAGTGTATTATTGAGTCTCCATGAGTTTGTAAAGTTTCTAGAATTATTCTTGCTCTTGAGCTCCAATTTTATCTCATTATGATCTGATAAGGACCAGAGGATAATTTCTACTTTTTTGTATTTGTTGAGGGAGTTCTTATGGACTAGCATATGATCTATCTTAGAAAACATTCCATGTCGAGCTAAAAAGAATGTGGATTCCTCATCATGTGGATGAAATATTCTGTATGTATCTGTGAGATCCAACTGGTTTACGGTGGAGAGTAGATTTGACTTTTCTCTGTTGATTTTTCATTTTGATGACCTTTCTCTTGATAAAAGTGGCTTACTGAAGTCTCCCATTATTATTGATTCTGGTCCAATTAAGTTTTTTATATTCCATAAGGTTTGTCTTATAAAGCTAGGTGCCCCTGGGTTTGGGACATAAATATTAAGGAGTGTTATTAATTCTTGATCTATTGTTCCTTGTATTGAAATGTAATGTCCTCCTCTGTCTCTTCTAATTAATTTTGGAATGAAATTTAGTCTATCTGAAATTAGAATTGTAATACCTGCTTTCTTCACCCCCCCCCGCTAGGTATACATTTTTCTAGCCCTTAACTCTCAGTTTATTCCAGTCTTTGTGAGGTAGAAGTGTTTCTTGAATACCACCTCTTGATGGTTTGTGTTTTTTCATCCAATTAGCCAACCTCTGTCTCTTAATTAGTGAGTTAAGACCATTTATCTTAATAGTGATTATTGAGTAGCATTTATTGTTATATACCCAATCATTACCTGTTACTGATTTATGAATCATGTTTGCCTTGGTCCTTTCTTGGGTTGCATTCATTTCAGCTAACCAGTTCTTTGTTTTCCTTTATAAGGTTGTCTTAACTCTCCTGGATGTGGTAGTTGATTTATAATCCTCTCCAGTGCTGGTTTGGTGGTTGCATGTCATTTAAAAGCATCAATGTCATTAAATGTCTTATACTCCTCATTTATTTTCAAAGATAATTTTGCTGGATATATTAGTCTTGGCTGGAGATTGTTTTTTTTTTTTT